>NDGN011348911.1:0-10404 GCA_002564285.1 Tympanoctomys barrerae | reverse complement strand
CTTCCCTGGCAAGCGCAAGGGCCTGAGTTCAATCCCCAGTTCTGGGGGGAAGCTGGCCTTTCAGCAGTTTTCATCCTGGTTTTTTTGTTTTTGTTTTTTGTGGGGTTTTTTTTTTGTTTTGTATTTTTAGGGAAGGGTCTACAGGGTGTTCAGGGTCTCTCTCCTAGATCTGACTCATACTGATCCACCTGTTTATAGCCTCCCAAGTACTGGAATTGCAGGCATACGCCACCTCGCCCAGTCTTAATTGTATCCGGCATGGCAGGCCCGGAGAATCGAACTCCCAAGAGCTTTAATCCCCTGAGCTATTTGCCTTCACCTTGTTGACTAGATTTCAGAATGAGAGTTTTAATTACACTTTCTGGGCATGGGAGCACATGCCTATAATCCTAGCAATCCTAGGCTGAGGCAAGAGGATTACTGCAATTTTGTGGTCATACTGGACTACATAATGTGTTCCTGACCAACCCAAATGACAGAGCAAGACTATCTCAAAAAACTAAAATAAATAAACAGATAAATGCAAAAGTCTCCATATTGATCACTGTTACACATATTCTTGTTTATTTCAGCATATTATCCCAGCCAGTTAGGTGCTTTTCAGCCTTGCTTCTGCCTCTGGTAGGTAGGTCAGTAACATTACTTTCCTCTTTGAAAAACCAGACATCACTTCATTCATCCATTCATCAAATGTATTTTTTTTAATCTTATTTATTTATTTATTTGGTACAGGGTCTCACTACACAGACTTCTACTGATCCTGTCTCAGCCTCCCCAGCACTGGGATTATAGGCATGTGCTGCCATGCCTGGTTTCGGTGGCTGGCTTGGTGTGGGGCCAGCACAGCATGCTGCACCGGGGATTGAACCTGGGTCCTTGTGCTTGCCAGGCAGGCGCTTAGACTGCAGAGCAATCTTCCTGGCCCCCATCAAATGTATTTTAAGCATTTATAAAGTGGGAGGGGTTAATCATAGGGCCATGAGGATATGGAGACATTTAAGCCACAGAGTCTGCTGTCAGGGATCCTAAAAATCTGCTAAGGAACCTAAGACATTTGTGCATGAATATGAGCTTTAATATGCTCAATACCATCAGATCCTGCAGAGAGACTTGGCACCCTGAGGAGAGTATGTCAGAGGCAGCAGGGAGGGATTCAGAATGTGTGGTCCGTGCTGGGCCCGAGGATGGGCAGGTCTTAGGCATGTGCTGAAATGGCCTTGTAAGCAATCAGAGGAAACAGCAAAAGTTGTAGAGTCTTGTTAGTAGATTGTCTCAAAGATAGACCAACAGATAGATGCCTGCCCTCTCCTGAACAGGAGTACTGGAATGAACTCTGGTGAATGAGACAGAAGGGTTGTAATACAGTAGACTAATTCAGCCAGAGAGAGTGGTTCTAGCTGAATTGTGAATAGCCCCAGCATCCAGCAAAGGGGTTTGGTTCAGATTTTTTCTTTTTAGCAGCCAGTGGGGAGCCAGTGAATGTTCTGATCTGCCACGGGGGACTTGAGTTATATTTGAGAAATATTCACCTGTAAGGATGCATGAAATGGAATGAGAAAATACTAAGACAAGAAAAGCAAGGTGACACAAATTGGGCTACCCCAGGCTGCTGGCCAGGGCACAGAGGTGACAGGACAAGTGTCATACAGTGAATGACAGCATTGGGGTTTGTACAGGTTGGGAGGAGTTGGAGATAATGAGGCCTGAGAAACCACGGTGACCAACCAGAGGATGTTTGGAGGGGAGAATCTGAATGAATCAAATGGTTCATTTATATGGGTTTTTAAAAAGAAAAATCTGTTATCTATGGTAAACAATCTGAACTAGACCAGGGTGTCTCAACAACTACTTTCAGATACTTTGTTTTGGGAGGCCTCCCTTGTCAGGCAGCACCCCAGCCTCTGCCCTCTAATAACCCATTTGAAGATGGCAAGAACACACACACACACACATTTGTGACATCCAAATGTGTCTCCAAATATGCCCAGCTGTCCCCTAGGATGTAAAGTTGTCCTTGGTTAAGAACCACTCACCTACACTGTTGACTTAGTACTCTTATACAGTATTCTGAGTGCCATTTTTGGCTTTGGAAACCCTCACATAATGAACTTTTTTCATTCTGTTTAAGGTTAAGTCTTTTGAGAAGGAAAGGCAAACAGAGAAGCGTGTGCTGGAGTCTGAGCTTGTGGACCATGTGGTACAGAAACTAAGGACTAAAGTCAGTGATGAACGGAATATCAGGTAACTTTGTAAACAAGCTGAGGAGACTGGTTCCAATTACTTATATAGAACCTGTGTAAATTTATTTTAAAAATTAAGTTGATCCCTCTGGGAAATAAAGACATGCCAGGATTACTTTAAATGAAATATTTTATTGGTTCTGAGTAATGCAGTTGGAAGCCTAATTATGACTGTTACATAAAACTAGTCTTATCTCTTAATATTTCTTTTTCAAAACTATTATTACAAAATACTCAAGGCCGAGTACTTTATTAAAAAAAAGCATTAAGCTTAGAGTTAGGGAAGTTCCATCTGCTCAGCCTCTGGTGAAGCCCTGGTGACTTCCTCCCAGCAGCGCAGAGACACAGAAGGAAAGCGGCTTTGGCAGAACAAGCTCGGGGGCCTGCCATGGAGAGAGCCAGCCTTCTTACCTACAAGACCAGCTTTCACCTCTCCCAGACCGTCTCCGTGAATGATTATTTCCCAGCAGGTCTCCCCTCCTAGAAGTTCCAGCACCTCTCACACCAGCGACCAACCTTCTAGCACATGAACCTTTAGAAGGGACACTCAAGCTGTATCCAAACCATAGCAGTAACATTTCCAAAAAAAAAATTTTTTATTATTATTTTGAAAGCCCTGGGGAGCCCAAAGCTATGCTATTGGTGAATTATAGCAGCATCTTGTCCATGCAATATGAAAGCTATAATATGTTCTGGGAAAATATCTCACATATTCATGACGGGAGATAAATTGGTTCAACCCTCTGGAAATGAATGTAGCAAAGTAAGGTAAAAGTAATATAACTAAAAAGTTTCTTAAGGGCCAGGAATATAGCCCAGCAGCATAAACACCTGCCTGGCAAGTCCTGAGTTCAATCCCTGGTTTTAAAAAAAAAAAAAAATCTTCTTAAAACTGACAGATATTCTACTTTCAGGGATTTATAGTAAAAATATTTCCATTGGTATAAACTAACTCACTAAATTGCTCAAGCTAAGCTTGATCTTGCTGTCTTTTGGCCTTAGCCTTCCCAAGTCCTGAGATTATAGGTGTGCACCACCACAGCCAACTCCAAATTTTTACTGTGGTCATCTTTTACTTAAGCTTTCCTGTGTGTTTGCAATGCTTGTGTATAGATAATATGCTCATAATCAGATAATACCTACAACACTCTAAACAGTTTTGGTTTGCATCAGTGATTCTCAACCTGTAGTGATCTTCTGCCCAGGGGACATGTGGCAATATCTGGAGACTTTTTTGTCTGTCATAACTTTGGGATGCTACTAGTATCTAACAGAGGCTAGGGACACTGCTACAGCACCCTTCAGCCTTTACAGGACTGATACACACACTCCACCCCACCCAGGGCAGAGACTGAGAAGTCCTTGCTTATAGAAAGTAAACCTTCTGGCCACCTTCTTCCTCCAATGTCCCCAGCCTTTCCCAGGTGCCCTGGGCTTTGGTAGGTTCACTGTTGGGCTTTCTGAGGGAATGTGATATTCTTGAAATCGCCATGTCTTACATCTACAGATTCAAATCAGGCAGCATTAAAAAAAAATAATAATAATACCCCTCTAAATAACTATGAGTGCAGGTGGACATTGTTAACACTTAATAAGCTAGGTGGGATTTAATTCTAGTAGGGAGGGGTTCAAAGTCTGTCCTCCATGTGAATAATATTTCCCCGTTTTCCCAAGATAGAGTGCTGTTGTGTTACTCTCAAGACTTTAAATTAATTCACAGCATTTGAAAGAACATCCATTCACAGCTTTTGAAAGAATAACCTTATTTACCAATGTTCTCCTGAGGGCAGTCACCAAGGCTGCTGCCACCATGAAGGTGGGGCCGCCACCACCAATGTTTCCAGGTATTATGAAAGGAGCGGAAGGAACACCCATTATAATTCACTGAAAAGAGTTGTGTGGGGCCAGGATTTCGGGTCCCGCTGAATAAATCAGAATGTTTTCTTTATGCATTTGTTAACTTGAAATAATATCCTTTATATTTTTTTATGCTTGCTTTTGGCCAGAAGCATAACTAAGTACAGTTTTTGTTGTTTTTCTTTTTTCCTCCCACTAACAACCAAAGAGGAGTGTATTTTTATATTCAGTTGAAAAAAGTGACTCATTGTATGTGGAGCTTACTTTGAGTTATCTGTGTTGCTTTTGCCTTATTGACTGTTTCCTAATTACATTTTGTTTGTTTTTAGAGAAGCTTCCGATAATCTTGCAGTGCAAAATCTGAAGGGGTCATTTTCTAATGCTTCAGGTATAATTACTAATTGTAATTTGAACCTAATAATGCTTTTGTGTGTTTGCCTGAAGCACTTACAGCCATAGAGAATTACTTATTACTTAGAAATATCTTCTAAACATGTGTACAATGTATTATACCACCATGGAATTAACCTATGCTTTGAAACCCACATCCTAGGGGGTCGGGGAGATGGCTCAGTGGAATAAGTGCTTCCCTGGCAAGCGCAAGGGCCTGAGTTCAATCCCTGGTTCCGGGAAAAAAAAAAAAAAAAAATGAAACCCATATCCTAGAACATGATAAAACAACGAGAGTTTGGGTGACTCTTCTGCTCCTGTTATAGCTCTGTCTATAAGTAGATTAATATTCCTTCAGCTTGGGGCCAGAGAGCTCAGTAAATAAGCACTTCCCTGGCAAGTGCAGAGGCCTGAGTTCAATCCCTGGTTCCGCAGAAAAGTCCCCACACACACACACACATACAGAGGACTAAAATATTTTGAAATTCCTTGCAAAAAGACAGTGCATACTTTTTTTTGTTTTCATGAAATAGTTATCACCTCCATCAACCCTACTGAAGGAATGTTCCAGTAAAGCCCATGAGAAGCCATATTTGGCTTTTAACAAACTTAGGTCTTTCATCTCTGGGAAAACTAACTTCATGTATTAGAACTTAGAAGCTACTAAGTTGAGTTTCGTGAGGTTTGAAGGCTCATGTTGTCTCAATGTTCCTACTTGAGGGTGCTGGGTTGCTGGGCTTCTTCTCATCAAGTTCAGCTAGTTGCAGAGACAGAAACAAGACACAGGTGCAGGCTAACCATGGGCTCCCATGACAGGATGTCTGCTAATAAACTGCCATTTCCTATAGTATGTTCTAAAAACTGAGCCCAGAGAAACCCTTAAATCAGAAACTCTCTTTGTCCCAGGTCTGTTTGAAATCCACGGAGCAACAGTTGTTCCCATTGTGAGTGTGGTAGCCCCGGAGAAGCTGTCAGCCAGCACAAGGCGGCGGTATGAAGTTCAGGTACACTGGGTCAGGGTGACCAGCTTCCTATGGGAGCTACGAGGAAAAAATGTGGTAACAGAAAGGAAGAGACGTGGAATCTCCTCCCTAACCTTTTATCAGCACACAGCATCACTTGGGCACCAGGATTCAGCAGCCCCCCTGTCCTCTTAAAGAGGCATCAGCTGTCGTCAGAATGGCCACATCTGAACAGAACCTTTCTTCTTGGGGAGTTGGGTTGGTTCACTTTTGTTCTAAATAACAAAGCACTAGAAGTCAATGGCAAGATGTGACACAGTGTCTCACTGCATACATATTTTTGGTGCCTGCCACACCGGATGCTGTGCTGCCAGCTGTGTGAAAGGCACATCTCAGTCTTCAGAGGGCTCCTGACCTTGGAAGCACACACAGTATATAGTGAGAAGAGAAGGAAATGAGCAGTCGGATGCCACGCTGGCTGTATGGGATGTGAGTGTTAGTGTGCTGTAGACATTTGGGAGAGTGTTAGGATAACATTCATGATTCAGAAGTGTAATTAGACTGAAATACAAAGATCAAGATCAAGTTCATGTTTGTAAGCTCTCTCAACTTTTCCTCAAGATCTTCTGGGCACTCATTTCTCCTGACCCCTACTGCCATCATCACCTGTCGTATTTGTTTCACATCCTCATTGCTATCACCTTCATCTTTTCAAAAATTCAGCTTAATCCTAAAATCTCTCTGCTTCTACTTATTAGGTATCACTTCAAAATTTAAAAGGACTTGGAGTTTAGCTCAGTGGTAAATACTTGCTAGCATGCACAAGATCTGGGTTCTATCCCTAGGACACTGGGCAGGGTGGATCATGCCTACAGAAGGCCAGCACTTTGGAAAGCTGAGGCAGGAGGATCACAAATTCAAACCCAGACTGGACAACTCATCAAGAACCTGTTTCAAAACAAAAGAGACTGGGGAAGTAGCTCAGAGTGGAGGCCTTGGGTTCCAACCCCAGGACTGAAAAGGAGGGAAAAAGACCCTAAGTGTGAAGAGGAGGGACTTTACTAAACAAGGCAGGTTGTAAAGTCTTATATCCCAGAGATCGTTGCTGCTAGACGCTCCTTTCTGCAGCGGACGAAGATCAATCTTTAGCTATTGTTTGGAATCCTTTTTAGGCCTCGTTTGTCATACTGATTGTTTTCTGGAACAGGAAATAAGATGGCTTGGTTTAACATGTTCTGAATTCCATTTTCTTATTAGGTACAAACCCGACTTCAGACTACCCTTGCCAACTTACATCAGAAAAGCAGTGAGATTGAAATTTTGGCTGTAAGTTGCTTTCTTTAACATTTTGAAGTTGGCTCATGTCACTGTCTAGTGTGCCTTCCAAGTTCAGGGCTCCTCAGCGCAAGGTCAGCCATATTTGGGTGCAAACCTTGTTACTGCTCTGGCTAACACACAGTCTGAACCTGTAAGGAACTGGGGAAAAATGGATGGAACTGAGGCCCATCATGTTAAGCTAAATAAGCCAGACTCAGAAAGACTAGTTTTCCCTAATATGTGGAATCTTAAAAAAGATGACATGAAAGTAGAAAACACACTATGTTAGACAGAATCAGGGGAAGCAAATGTACGGGAGAGTAATAAGGGGAGGGATACAATTAAAATACTTCCTATGATGTATGAAAATGCCACTAAAACCCAGTGGTTTATAAAGTTGATAAGCACTAATTAAAAACATTTTTTAAAAAACACTAGAGAGGGGACCAAAGACATAGCTCAGTGGTGGGGCACCTGCCTGGCAAGCCCAAGGTCCCGAGTTCAATTCCTGGCACCAAAAAAACCTCCAACAAACACTCAGCTCTTCTTACCCAAGTAAGTTGCCTTAACATGCCAAAGTCTGATGCTGTTGGAAAAAAAAGAACTAGGAAGAAAACTGAAAGATTGTGTTTGTTGTTTCTCTTGCTTCCTCTTAAAGATAGAGGCAGGAAGGGAATAAAAGCCAGACTTACACAAGGGCATGCAGTTAGCAGCGTCCAGCCCCTCGGGTGGTGTAGACAGATCTGGGAGTAGCTTCCAAGGCCTGTTAGCTCCCCAGTGCTGAGCTCCCTGCCACTGCATTAAGTCTGCTTCATGGCACAGTCGTATTGCTCACTGCCAGCCCCAAGTGACATCCTGGTCCCAAGTCAGTATGTGCCACGTAAGAGTTCTCTGATGTGCATTTCCATGTATTGACAGGTGGATCTACCCAAGGAAACAATCGTACAATTTTTATCACTAGAGGTAAGCAGTATGAACCATTCTGCACTGTGTCTTTGCTTTTAACTTGCCTAAAGACAATTGAAAAGAGTGCTTTTTTTTTTTTTGCTTTTTTTTTCTGGCTGAACCAGGGATAGAACTCAAGCCCTTGCGCTTGCCAGGGAAGCACTTACTCTACTGAGCCATCTCCCCGGCCCGAGTATTACATTTTTTAGTGATATTGTCTTAGAGTGCCAAAAATTTAGTGATGTTACCCCTTTTGTGTTTTATATATCTATATTTTTTGTTGTCTTGTTTTGCGGTAATGGGGATTGAACTCAGGACCCTGCGCTTGCCAGGCAAGCACTTATTCTACTGAGCTATTGCCCCAGCCCTTTATATATATTTTTAATTCAAGGTCACTCAGCTAGTTAAGTACAGTCAGGACTTGAACCTCAAACAGACTAGCACAATGTGTTCTTAGCATTGTTCTTTCTTACATAAACCTTCATCTCAGCTAGGGAAACTTATCTGAAGATTAGAACTATACAGAAGTTACTTTTGTTGAAATTTAGATCCTTGGTGTTTTTACAGTTGTACATGTCTTTAGTATCAGATAACCTAAATAAGAACATTTAAAATTTTGAAGTTACCTCTCCTAGTAAGAATACCGAAGATTTAGGACCGGGGATATAGCTCAGCTGCATAAGCACCTGCCTGGCAAGCACAAGGTCCTGAGTTCTATCCCTGGTACTGAGAAAAAAAAAACGAAGATTTACTTCGTATTACATTTTGTCTTGCTCTCACAAGTAGCATATACCACTGTACTGCTGGTTTGCTGATCTGTGGTACAGTCAAATGGATACACATGGGAGGCAATAGTTCCTTATATGAAGTGAAGAGCAGGCAGAAATCACCAATCTGAAGTCACACCAGAGCTGTGGCATCTAGCACCTACTTAGGGACCTGTCTTGATTTAAAGAAAATAAATGCTTTAAAGAAAAAGCCCCAGCAGCATCCTCTTGGTCTCTCTCCCTAAGAAGGACCCTTCTGCTGTACTTTGAAGACAACATCAGCACTTTATTAGTGACCAAGCAAAGGCCAGGTAAAAACCCTTCTGCCCTGTTAAGTCCTATCTGCTTTTTCCTAGTGGGATGCTGATGAACATGCATTTAACACAACCGTGAAGCAGCTGCTGTCGCGCCTGCCGAAGCAAAGATACCTCAAATTAGTGTGCGATGAAATTTATAACATCAAAGTTGAAAAAAAGTAAGCTATCACTTAAGCACAGCAGGTTTCACATGGTTAAAACTGAGGCACTTCAGACTGACACGGTCTTCCTAGTCCTGTTGCGTTGATTGCTGATAAGCTGTTACAACTGCAGATAGCCACAAATCTTACGTTTGCAAATCAGTGTTGACACTCAGTAAACGTGGTACAGCAGGAGCTCTCCCAATTATAATTCTGCTCAGTTAGTAATTTCTCAAAAATACAGAAATCAAGTAACTGGGCCTGCTTTGCTTCACATCCTCTTCTGTCACAGTGTCTCAGTCCCATCATTCCAAGCCAGGGATAGGGCAGCCTGTGAGGTCAGCAGGTATGCTCATGAGGCCTGCCTTTGCAGACCTTTACCCATCTAAGCTTCTGCAAAACTTACTTTAGGCTTAGCTGTCCACTTTGTTTCTTATTAAACACAGCTCCTACACTTGTGTTCTAAAGATATTTAGTCTGTTCTTCACCCACTCATTGAGCTCTCCCTTTGTTTTGCAGGGTGTCTGTGCTGTTCCTGTATAGCTACAAAGACGACTACTACAGAATCTTATTTTAACTCCCAAGGAACTGTCTTGATGATGCTCTTCAGCCAGGGCCTTATGCCAAAACACGATGTATATTCAGTCACTTTAACCCTAAGCAGCTGTCCTACAAAGCTGAGCTTTGTAAGTTTCTCAGTGTATTATAAATTTATCTTTTTGGATAAAATAAATGTTTTCATATATTTGCTTTTTAATTACAATCTGTAAACAATCAAGTCTTAGAGCTGGAACACAAGGCAACAGCCTTGCTCTTGCCTTGACCATGATAACTAAAGCATATGAAACTGACCTTACTAAAAGGCACAAAAGGATCAAAATCACCAGGCATAGTAGCAATGTACAGTTGTAACCCCCAGCTACTTGGGAGGCTGAGGCAGGAGGATTACAAGTTAGAGGGGCCAGTCTGGAAAATTCAATGAAACCCTGTCTCAGAAAGAGATGGGGGGGCAGGGATATAGCTCAGTGTGTAAGCGCCTGCCTGGCCAGCATAAGGTCCCAAGTTCTATCCCTGGTACAAAAAAAAAAAAAAAGAGAAGGGGATATAGCTCCAGGTGAGGTTCGATTCCCAATACTGAGAAGGGGGGGGGGGCTTAAGTGGGAATTATATATTGTGGTTAACCAAACATGCACTAGGTTGTAAAGACAGTCACATCTGCTAAAGAACCTATAACGATAAAATTATACAGCCTGGAGGGAAGAATGCCCATGAAATAACAGGACATATAACTGTTGGTCAATTCCAATAAAACAGAAGAGTTAAAACCTACTCATTAATCACATTCCAAAATTGGTGGTTACTGCAGAACATTTAAAATGGATGAGGAAAAACAAGTAAGACAGTTCTGGGAAACAAATATTTAATGATAAATTGCTCTTCAGGGAACTGGTTACAGAGGCCTTTGAAAA
>NDGN011348867.1:0-14271 GCA_002564285.1 Tympanoctomys barrerae | reverse complement strand
AGCTACTGTCACTTTCTGTCAGGAAGTACTCTGAAGGACCCCTCCATGGGGTAATTGTGATTAGCCTCTTGGCTTTCTGATGATTCACATTTATCAGTTCATTATGCAGCATTCTCTGTTTTTCCTTGATATCATTCCTGCTGCAGCATCTTAAAGAAAATAATTATTGTTTCCTCACTAATCTTTGATATCTTTAAAAATGTGCAATGTGGTGACCATTTGGGACTAGAATTTTCTGTCTCTATCCTCTCTGCATCTAGAGAGAGGAGAAAAAGGTAAGGAAGCAGATTCCTGCCTTTCTCCCCATTCTTACTGATTTCCAAAGTTATCCTGCTCCATCCTGGAAAAACCTAGAAGCCATTGCAAGGGTAAGCTGTGAGCCCAAGCTGTCATACGCTACAGGTTGCTGGTCTTCACAGAGGTGGGAAGCTTGGTCCCAGGGTCACAGGCTGGAACTGTTTCCTGGAGTGAGGCCTGGGCTGAAAGGTGGGATATATTCTCAGTGTATCTTTAAAGCACAGATGTAGAAGCTTCTGAAATTCACACCTAAACCACCTTGACTTTTCTCTCTTCTTTGGTTTCCCCCACAACATGACTCCTTTTATCTTCTAACATCTTGCTCTTGCCTTTTGAAGCAACACAGACATCCTTGAGCCTCTTCTTTTCTAGCCTTTGGATGATCAGAAGTGATCTTCATCTGCTTTTGTTGGTCTATTCCTATTCACCCTGAAGTAGAATCGGAATTGTCATCTAATTCTCTTTAGCAAAAGACCCTAAAACACGTGCTTTCATCTCTACTTTCCTTTTTATCTCGTTTCCCCCAAAACTCCATGTGTATTCCCCGTAGAAATCTAGAATGCAGAGAAACATGAAAACAAAATCTCCTGTTATTTCACCTCATAAACATAGAGGATGACATTTTAGTGTGTCCTCTTCCAGTCCTTGCTCTACACATGTATTTACTGCATTTCCTAATTGATATCATCTTTACAGACTTTATTGCTTCCTCATTTTTGTTTGTCTGTGTGGTTTCCATGTCACTGGAAAGTCTTCTAGTAGCCGATTATTCTTGTACCAGTTGCTGGTGTCATTTATTTACACTCCTCTCCTGCTTGCCTTTTGTGGAGTGAAAGCTTCAGGAGAAATCAGAGGCAGCTGCTAGGACCAGGACACAAATGACGTTGAAGGCTTCTTGGCATTCGTGTCTTTTTTTATTTCTAAGTTCTTACAGAGATGTGAAGGTTGCTGAAGCATTGCAGCAAGGTTCCCAAGGCCTTGTGCATGTGCTTGAAAGGGCCCAGGTAGGGTGTAGTAAAGCAGTAACTGTCATGGGACCAAAGCAAAGAAGATATGGGCTCTCCAGGTCCAGCCACTTTTGCAGAAGTGGCCCTACAAAGAGTCACCACCCCACAGAAAAGGGTCAAAGGCATGATTCTTCCCTACATAGAGACACAAAAGCACACCTCAGAGGAGAGGTCCTTCCAAAGAAAACTGGAGTCTTCATTTAAGGAAGAGGAGAGTGTAATAGTTGCAAATCCAAATAGTTTGTTGCATGTCCCTCTCTTTATGTGTTTCTAAATACTAATTGCCTTTATGATCAAATGGACCATAGATGTGGTAAAAAGCAAGAAAAAAAGAAAGGGGACATACAACAAACTATTTGGATTACACATAGTTTCACTTGACTTGACTATCATTTCACTGAACAGGTTTCCATGTGAGGCTCTTGTTTGTTTTGGGCTCCCTGTCGTGCCAGACCTCTCTGTAGAAGTGGGCAGTTTTGAGATGTTCTCATACCAGTACCAACTTTGTGACCCTAGAGAAGTTACCTAATGACTCTGATTCTTTTCCTTATGAGGCAATATCAAGTTGTTTAGTTTATCTCACTGATTGTGCTAAGATCTAAATGAGATAATGCACATGAAAGGCGCCTCATATGATGTTTGGCATACACCATGAACTTAGTGACCACTTCCACTAGAAAAGCACAGGTTACATTGATTAAAAATTCAGATAGCAGAGAGATTACATCCATTCATAACCAGCATGAAAGTCTTCCAGGCACAGTTGTAATGTGCTTGGGGCAAGGTAGATGAGAAGTGAGTGAGGTGATAAGCTTAGTCCAGCGTGGAGGAAGCCTGGATGAAGAGCAAGATAAGGATGATGGTATGTAGACTGTGTCCGGGAGGCTTGGAGATGGCGCAATTTCTCAGCCTGCCTTACTGGAAGCATGTGGGAAGCTACTGGGAAGTAAGAATCAATCAAAATTTGATTCTCAGAAGCATGGAAAGAATAGACTTAAAAAATAGCTATTACTGAAGCTTTCAAACTCATATAAAAGTGAGTATCAAAGTACAATAAACAAGGATTTCTGCTGCCCCGTTTCAATGGTATACAGTAAGACAGGCTTTTATGGGTGGTATTTGTTGGATTCTGTGGTACAAGGATCTTTATCATGGACAGTTCCAGATTACCAGTGGCTTTTAAAACCTGTTCCAAAGCCATTGACAGTCAGCTCTCCAACACTGATATGAGCGAATCCCCACATCACAGTTGTCCAGCTTCAACCATGAATAGCATTTTGCCCATCTTATTTCATCAATATTCACATTTTATTTTAGTTTCCAATTTTCTTTTTCTCAGGAGATATTTTCAAACAAATCCAAGTCATCATATTATTTTACTCAAATAGTCCAGTAAGCTTTTATTTATTTATTTATTTATTTATTTATTTATTTATTTATTTTAGAAGGGTCTACAGGGTGTTCAGAGTCTCACTACTAGATCAGACTCAGGAATTGAACCTCCAGCCACTGCACCTGCTTGTAGGTGCTTTACTCCACTGAGCTATTTGACTGGCCCTTCAGTAAAATTTTTCAAGCAATAAGAGATTTAAAAAACTAAAAAATTAAAAATTAAAAAAAATCATGCACACCTGTCTCACACTTATGAAAATTAACCCTCATTTCTTACTGTTTTCTAATACCCAGTGCATATTCCGATTTTTCTGCTCACTGTTCCATGCCATTGTACAGTTGGTGTGTTTGAAACAGGTTACAGGCATTTACCTGAGAACAGTGGAACTTGTTGAAGGCTTGACGGCAGGCACAAAGCAGAACTGCGATGTCAGAAACTGCTCTACTAGCAGAAGGCATGCTGAAATGAAGAAGAGACTGGCTGTAAGCCTGCACCGCGGGACTGCAAGAGGCCATGGGAAATGAAGCTGGGCTGGGGACAGTGAAGGAGGTGCTGAGGGACGGAATTGAAGAGTGCGGAGGCACCATCCCTGGGCCCAGCAACCCCTTCACTGACTGGCAAAATGGAGTGTTGCTAACTGCAGTGAGGTATCCCAAGAAGGACAATGTTCATTCCTGAGTTAAGAATGGTTGTCCTCCCTGGATGAACCTTTATTATCTTGGCCCCAAAATATTGCCTACTGAGAGATCACCAGGGAACACAGCCCTCTGCAACAAATACTGGGTGCCAAGAATCCTGACTGGGAAATTTTTATTTGGAAAACTCCCAAAAGGTTTTTGAGAAGAAGCTCTTTTTTTGAAAGTGGATGTTACTGAGTAGAGTGAAAGTACTTGTGATCATCTCTACAGGAGAAAACCATGAAGCAGAGCAGGCATCACAGCAGTAGCCAGGGCCTTGATGGAATTTTATTCGCTACAGGTGGATATTTTTACACTGATAAATAGATCTAGCGGGAGCAGCACAGTCTGTTGAAACTCCTCTTTCAATCTTCAAATCTCCAAGTTTTTGGATTGCTTGCCCTTCTGAGTTTGATCACGGTTTTAGAACACAACCACCATTAGGACTTGTCTGTTAGTGACTACCAGCTCTCTACAAGTTCAGTATCAACACTTATTTTTTCTTTTCATTTATGAACTTGGTACAGAGTCTCACTATGCAGTTCAGACTCATAGTGATCCTCTAGTTTTCAGCCTCCCCAGTGCTGGGATTCAGGCGTGCGCCACCACACACAGACTTGGTCGCCAATTCATCGTGCCTGAGAGGCAGGGCCGGCGTGGCGTGTGGGACCGGGGATTGAGCCCTGGTCCCGGTGCTTGCCAAAGCAGGTGCTTAGTCCACTGAGCTATCTCACCAGCCCTAAACAGTTATTAAATATAAAATGGTAGGCTTGGGGAATTCAGAGTTCCAAGTCCTTGCTAAACTACTGAAATGGGTCTGAGAACAAGTTCACAGTGCCTTTGCTGGAACGTGTATATGCCAAGACTTGTTGCAGGTATGCTCAGCTTTTCATGCATCACCTCACTGAATCCTTATATTGCCTTTGTGAATCTGCAATTGCGTGTCCCCACTTTGCAAGAAAGCATATGGAGGCACAGAAAAGCTAAGGTCACGAGGCCCTGAAGCAGAAGTGGGAATTAAACACGAGAGCCTGGCTCCATTATCTGTGCATTTATTTATTTATTTATTTATTTATTTATTTATTTAGGGAAGGGTCTACAGGGTGTTCAGGGTCTCACTACTAGTTCAAACTCTTAGTGATCAACCTTGGGAGGGTTACAACCTCCCAAGAGTTGGGATTACAGGTGCTCACCACCATGCCCATTCTCAATCATTGTCTAAGCATGCCCCAGGGGTGGGACCAACATGGCAGGCCCTGGGATTGAACCCCTGGGCCCTAGCCTGCTTGCAGGCACTTTAATCTACTGAGCCATTTGGCCAGCCCTTATCTGTGTTCTTAATATATGTCATGCACCCTGGGACTAGATATTAGCTCCATCATTATGATCATTCAAATCCATTCTGGCTACTGCTCAGACAAGCAGCTCCATCCTCATTTTTTGTGTATTGTATTGCCTTTGCTCTATCTTTCCCGGAGTTCAAGAAAATTATCAGAATAATAGAGACAATTGCTATGCAGCATTTTAAAATTCATTTTAATGAGAAAAAAGATAAAATAGCAATGAAACAGGTTCAAAGCAGATTAGTAGGACAGTTACAATAATTAATACATTGCATATTGTCTTTATAGTAGTTATTCAAGGGATAGGATGCAAACATGATATCTTGTCTAAACACTATTGGTACAAACTTTTCTTCTCAATGAACAAAAAGAATGTAGCTGTATGTCTATCCTATCTTGTGTGTGTATATATATATATATATATATACATATATATATGTATTTTTTTACAATAAAATAGTCCTTTATTTATATCCCTCCTTTTTGTTTTGTTTTGTCAGAAATGAGTGTTCTATTGTAGTTAGAGAAGCTGTATTTGGAGAAGTCTGTAAAGGACCTTTTCATACTTGATGGCAGTCCAAAGATTGTAGTTGAACCCTTCCATTTTCCCCAGAGAATGTCTGTGGCTCTCATCCTCATTTCCCCCCAGACTTCCAAGAGGGAGTCTTGGTGGATGCCTGCTCATAGAGGGTGAAAGTAAGACAAGGCGGAGTCAGGTAGTTAAAGACACACTGCTATGAGGACACAGGTTGGCTTGTTTTGCATCCAGCGTTGGATTTGTCTTGCTCTTTGGGGAAGAGTCACTCCAAAGCCTCATGGTTTACAAAGAACTCCTGCCCCTGGTGCTCCCTTGTTTCTCCTGTCACCAGTCCCTCTCCTATTTTAAAAGTGAAAAAAGACCTTGGCCGCAGACCAGAATTGTGAGGGTATTTGTGAGCTCCGCAGAAGTCTAGGCCTAATCCCCAGGGTTTGGCTCTATTTGGCCAGCCACATCTAGCAGCTGGTATTTTCAAGAGCTGCCCAGCATCAGTTAGACTCCTGACTTTCTAGAAAAAGATGTCAGCAGAAACAAAGTCCGGAAGAGAAGAGGAGCTGGGTTCCCCATTCAAAGGGTGATCCCTGTGTGGAGTTTGGCATGGACTTCTCTGCTACCCAGAGCCCACTCTTCACAGCCACCCCTTCTGCTCATGTCTGAGTCTTGCCCTCCTCAAGTGGAGAGATTATGGCTAAGTGTGGATTCTGTAAAGCACATGTCAGTGTTCGTCTTTGCTATTTCTACTGGGCAGTTGAGATTTGCACAAAGGTATAAACCAGACAGTGGTGGTGTTTGGCTTCCTGGCCTTCCCTCCTTGCCATCTCTACACTCTTTCTGAAGTCTGAAGTTCTGACACTACCAGTTACTGACACTACCTGGGAAGAGACTGCGTCTAGCACAATTCATCTTCAGACTTTCCGAGAGTCTAGAGCATGGGTAGCCCTCTTTTGGCCTGGGCCACACTGAGTGAAGAAGAATTGTCTTTGGCTGCATATAAAATATGTAATATAAGTAAGTGTATAAGTAACAAATCTTCCTTTATTTTTAATATTTTTATTGTAACATTTCTAATATTAGCAATGCTGTGTCTGAAATTACAACAGTATCATGAACAAAAACTATTTGATACATTTTTGTACTCTCTATACTACGGCTAAAAAAACTATTTTAGCTTAGTAAATTATTTTACAAAATTACACAAACCTGTTTTCAGTAGTCAAATAAGAAAGCAAGCGTGTCTGCTTGTGAACAATAAGTGCCTGTCTTTACAGGCACACCCAACTGCAGGTAGGTTGAAATACTCTTGTGATAATCATTGGGTGTTACTCACCAACCCACACAAGCTCAGGTAGTGTCTGATGGGTGTGGGCTTTGATTTGGCTGGCTGTGTGTCCTGGGTGCAGGAGGAAAGGCCAGCACTGCACTCGACCCTCCACGACAGTCTTTTGTTGTCTCCTACACCAGCCGAGCTGGAGCTTTGTGCAATGCAGTCATGGAAAACGCTGCTAAAAATCACGTAATAATATTAAAAGTGTGCAATCTTGTGAGGCCACATAACTAGGTGCCCAAGGTCACAGGTGGCCCAGGTTCCCTGGATTAAACGTAATTGTTCCAAAGCGAGGTCTATCCCACTAGTTCTCCTAGCTCAGGCTGTTGCTTAGTAAACATGGGCCTTCATTCTAAATGCGTTTTATCTGAGCATGGGCTGTAAACCAGGGTGGCCTGTGGAGCATTTGCCATTGCTACACTTCCAGTTACCTCTAGTAATTGGAAGAAAGATTTTAGAAACTTTAATAGTGGGCTGGTGAGATAGCTCAATGGACTAAGAGTCTGCTTAGGCAAGCACAGGGACCGGGGTTGGATCCCCAGAACCACATGCCATGCCGGCCCTCTCCCTGGGCATGCTGAGCCAGCCACTGAGACTCTGCGTGGTGTTGCATGCCTGTAATCCCAGCACTGCGGAGGCAGAAAACAGGAGGATCACTAGGAGTCTAAGCTGCTTAATGAGACCCCCCAAAAAAAACCTTTTAATAGCAATTTGATGTTGCCCTGATATTCGGGCATGAGATAGGTTTCCTATTAAGTTAGCTTTAGAGATTTTACCAAAGAAGCCATACAAAAGTATGGGTTGCATAAACAGTATAGTTGTCTTTTTAGGATACTTGCCCAAAATATGGATCTCTCCCTGTAATTCCATAGGCAAGCTATTTAATTATGTCTTTTAATGTTATCATCTGTGATGATAACAGAGCGTTCTTAACAAAATATTTACTCAAGTGCACACTGAGACACACACACTGCACTATCACCCATCTAACACAAGAACTTTTCTTCTGTGAAGTGTATAGTTTTAAACTACAGGCATACACTTTTTACACTGCCTGCCTTCACAGTGATTTTAGTAGATTTTTTTTTTAATCCAACATTGGCATTTAGTCCTGCAGAGAGAAGTTCACCAGGTGTTTCCCAGAGAGTCTGGCATTTCAGTGGAATATTCTGAGTATTAATAGGTTCTCCTGGGATGCTAAATCTCTTCGGACTTCAGTATTTTGTTCTTACTCCCAGGATGTTCTGACCACCTGAGGACCACATGCAGGTGGGCCTGACTTAACACAAGCCTAATGTGCAGAAGTTTGCACCCAGGAAAACTGATAAAAGGCAGGTGGTGTGGGGGAAAGCAGGGGGGTTATACATATGAGAGATTTTTTCTCCATGTTACCAAAGGAAGCAGTATAGGTTATCACTGCTGTTGTGTTAAAGTATGATGTAGATGTACACTTTCAACACCTGAATTAAATTCAGCTTTTCATGATAGAAAAGAGGTGAGGGCAGCTAGGGAGAGTTACCATAACTTTCAAGGACACTTGCTTCTCTTTCAACTACTGCTTTCTCTTCTGCAAAACAAAAACACAGAACCTTAGCAACAGTGATTTGGGATTAGCTGATTTCTGTGATCCCTTGAGACTCCAAGGGTTTAGTTATCCGCTGACTCCTTCCACTGTCTTTGTGTTCCTAAGATTCTTTTCTTCTTGTTTTTCTCTTCAGTCTGTTGGCTAAAGGGGCCTGCATATGAGCTTCTTAAGAAGTCTCCTGCAGTTCTGCTCACTTGTTTCCTGGAGTCGCTGAGGTTTTGTATTGTTTCTCAAACACTGGCGTTTGTTAATAGCTTGAGTTTCGGTAACATTTTCCCCGATCTGAAAGTTGAGTGTGTGATGCACAGCTTTGCTCTGTGAGTTATTTGGTCTAGGAATGATTGGCATGAGGTTAATGTAGACTCACCATTAGGCCTTGAGAGACAGCCTCATAATCCCTTTACCAGGAGAGTGCCACACCTGCCTCGTGAGGAGAAAGCAGTTTCTCCAGTAAATAAACAACCTTACTTCTGAAGTTCTTTTTGGTATCACTGTCTGGCTCACACTTAACCCTCTTGTCTTCCCACCTACCTACTCATCCCCTATCCCCCACAGTCTCCTAACAAAAGGATCAACTTAATGTGTCAGAAGATGGCCAGAAGAAAGGGGCCTTACAGCAGGAGAGTTTTGAGATCTCCAGTGGCTTCTTCCAGCCTTCTGTTTGTGTTTGGAGGTTGAGTTCATTCTGCCAACAGCTTCCACTGAGTGCTCTGGTATTTCCCCTAAATGGCCACCTCCTCTCCCATCCTCTCTGTTCTGCTCATGGTTTTTCTTCTGTCTTTCACCTTTCCCTAACAGTGGGCACCAGAGGGTCTGGAGGAACTCACCTTTAGCAGGTGATCCAGACCAGTGGTGTGTGGCCAGGAGAACTTGAATGATCCTGTTGATCCCTTGCCATCCTAAATAGTAAAACTGGATGCTTCCTTTGGAGCAAAATATAAGTCTCTCCCACGTTCATGTTCTGATATGGAGCACAGAGGACATTCCTCGTTGTTGGATAATATTGTTGATAAAAGGATTGATTCAGGGCCAAGACTGATAAGTTTGAATCACAAGTCTCCTGCATGGCTCCAAGTTCTCCTTAATACAGGAAGGACACCAAACCCATGGGATTTTTGAGACAATTGCATAGATAGATCCTGGCAATGTCTGGCATTTAGCACACACTCCATAAATGTGCACTGTACCTTCTGTTGCTCTTACAAGTTACATAATGGAAATTGATCGTAGATCGCGTAAATCCAAGTTAATGTGAAAATTGCAGTCTCCAAAGATACCATGACTGCAAGTCTGTATTACCAAAGAAAAACAAAAGCTGTACACTTTTTTCTTTTTTATTAGCATATATTTGTGATATATACTCATCACATTCGTCTTGTGGGATATATAACGTCAGATGTATTTTTAAATTTTCTTCCACCCTCCTTTCTCCCCCCATACTAACAGTAAAAAGACTAAATCAGTCTTGTCTTTTCACCAGTCAGTTTATGGTACTGGCCTCGAAGGGAGCAATGGCAGGGACAGCAGTCTTGGAGAATGACCTCAGGAGAGGACGGAGGATGAGGGTCTGGCAGGAGCAGGCCTAGGCGTGCAAAGCTTGTTGACAGGAAGAACGTGCCCATATGGGTCTTTGCTGATTTTATTCCTTGCTTCCTCCACCATCTACAGCACTGTTGAAATTAGCATGTTATCTTTTACTCTTGGAGAAGAAATGGCTATAGACCTATTAAAAGTGCTGTCAGGTGGTATAAATTATTTTTCACAAAAGTATCAGGAACATATTTAACCACTGGAGTATTGCTTCCTTCCAACAGTGATGCTTAGCATATTTTTGAACATCTACTTTGGCTCCTGCTTAGAGGAAGAGCCATAGGCCCTGTGATTTATTGCTCAGTAACATTGGTGAGAAACTGTACCAAAAGACGCTGTGTGGGTGTCATCCAGTGAAATCACATGAAGGTTTGGAGTCTTGTTAGTATTTTAGTTGATGACTTTTCACTCTGCTTTTTTTTTTCTATATGAAAAGTAAGACAAGAGGTGATCATGGGAGGAAGGTTTGGGGTGCAAAGCACCTTCTGAGAGCTGTGCAGAGGAGCACCCTGCTGTCCACCAGCCTCCTGCTCCCAGCACACAGTCCATCGCCAGAGTGTTGACAGGGCCAGAAGCTCCCTAAAAAGAGAGGTCTGTGCCCAGACGCCAGCCTTATCTGTGCTGTGAAAAAACTGAGCTGGCTAAATTTGGCTTTCCTGCCCCTGATGTGGGCTGGAACAGAAGTACCAAATTGGGGAAAAGAGGGTGAGCATTGTTTAAAAAAACAAAATCTATGTTCTTCTAGAAAAAAAAATGGATTCTTCATAATTATTTGTTGAGCCCATTCTAGGGCTGATTGTATAAGGAATGTCAAAGCAAAATTCCCACAATAGAAACTCATATGTATCAATTCAATATTTTTACAGTACCTTCTGGACTTGGGAGTTTATTGAAGATGTTACCTTAATTTTTGAAACAAGTAACTTTCATAGGGATAACCAGGTCTTTAAGGTTTCTTTCCTTCCACCTTGATTTTTATAGTATAGCTTTAGTGGCTTTTGGCCATAATACCCAAAGAAGACCATTTTGAATTAAATCAGTTGATTCTCTCACATTGAACCTAGTTTACTGTTGGCATCCTAGCATCTTCAGTGGCCAAGTGTAGGAATAAGTAAGAAGAGAAGGTACTGCATAAGAAAAGTCTGTGAAATCTCAGCCTGCAGGCAGCTAGAGAAACAGTGCTTCCCCTTGATAAACTCCAGCAGAAAAGAGCAATCAACTAAACGAGAGTTGGACAAATTAAATGGCTGAGTATTATTTCAAAAGAAAGCTTGGGCAGCATCAGAAATTCCCCATCAGCTGTAATAACACCAATTACTTTGCCAATTGCAGATTTCAACGTGATGTGTTTAGTGCAATCAGGCGTCGGACTCTTGCGGGGGCCTGATGGGTTTTGTTTACTGTGAATGTGCATTTGTAGGGAATCTTTGACAGTCAGAGGCTTAGAGCACTGAACGTCCTTCTCTCCATCCAGATCATACACAGCTGAGGGAGATTATCTGTGAGGCGGAGGCAAGAGCATGCTGGACAGAGGCCCTCTCCTCACATTGGAGAATGCCTGGGATTTAAATATAAAGAGCACAGCTGGGCTTGGTAATTCTTAGTGAATGTGGCAATCTCCAGAAAACCTCTCTGTAGATTAACCAGCCGGTTAATAAATACATATTTCTGATTATGAGTAAGGCTGCTTGGCATGTTGGAGCATTGGACAGATCACTGTGAAGCAGCAATAACAAACAGGAACCTCTGGGAAGAGAGACTGCGCCAAGAGTTCATTAAGCCTTAAATACTGACAAATGGGGGTATAGAGGCTTTCATTGTCTCCCTTTGAGAATCATTTGGTGGAATGTCAAATATACAGATCATTTCAAATATGGGGAGCGATCATAAGCAAAGAAATGTGCCCCGCCCCCAGCATTTTAGCAGGGGACATGCCATGTGGAGAGCGAGAGGGAGCACTCATTTTCTGTTTACATTTGGCTCTTTTGAAATGATGGGTGTGTGGCTCCAGCTACTATGAGGACAGAGCTGTGAGTCTCCATTTACACTCTCAATTGAGGAAGGTGCTAATCATGGGCATTTACTGAGTGGCCTGGCCTGACTCTCAGCTCTGGTGGAAGCTGAGCCTGCACCGCTGGGGGTGTGGATGAGGAGCTAAGAGCTGATTTGATTCCACTTGTGCTTAGCTGTCCTCTGAGGCCAGAGCCTGGAGGAGAGTGGGAAGCTCTGTCTTCCCTCTGCTTAATGAAGACAACTTTGTGTCTTATTGCATTTTTTTTTTTATCTGCCTCTGCCCCCTTCATGCCTGCCTTAAAGGTTGCTTCAGCTGCCAAAAAAAAAAAAAAAAAGGGAGGTGAATCCCAATTCAAAGGCAGCTACCTATGCCTCCAAGTCAGCAACTGGATTTCCCAACCCCTCCCTCTCCCAGCCTCTCAGCTGCCACTGAGGGCTCCCTGTTCACAAGCTCAGGAGGGGAGCAGCCTGATTTTAGATAGGAAGGTAGATGGGAGTTCAGGCAGTGCCTGAGACGAGATCGTAGGATACCGGGTTATCACGGCAGGGCTCTTGCTAAAGGCTTCAGTAGCTTTGCATCTGGTTTATTCTAGGAGTGTGTATGAGTGTGTGTGTGTGTGTGTGTGTGTGTGTGTGTATACACTTGCATGTGTGCATGCATGTTTGATTTAAAAGAAATACTTCAGCTAGTGCATCGGTTTGACACCAGCCTCTCTGCAAGCGGCAGCTGTTCAGATAATGTTCCTGCCTCTCAGATAAGAGGCAGATCTTGTCTCATGCACTTCTCTGGGGACAGGAAAGGCCCTCCGAAACCAAGAGATAAGGTACAAAGCAGTGAATGCAGGCAAGGGCATCAAATCGTGCCATATGTACACAGCATCAGTGACCACAGCCAATGGCAGACAGAGAGCAGATACACCCAACCGGCTCATCGACATGAACTGGAAAACATTCAGTGATGTCCTGCTCTGTGAGGAGGTTTGTGTGTTTACCCACGAGCGCAGAGGATGGCTCTGACTAGGTGGCAAGGCCTGCACCAGAGAGTGGGATGTGCTAGGTGCCGCTTATCAAATGCGGTCTCAGCGGGCTGCGATCGTATCAATTCTCTTGAGCCCACTGCCAGGTTAGGACACTGAAGCACCTCAGCGAAACTAAAATCCCCTCTTGCGGCATTGTTTCCTCCATCTTTTGCTATAATGTTTTAAATTGAGTATATGCCTTGAAGAAGTTTGTGCCGATATGAGTGATTCTGCTTTCCCTAAACATGTGCAGTCTAGAACAGCGAATTTGGCTGTACCATTCAGTCACTTCCACTAGGTACATGAGCCCCTGCCAAGAGTTACAGCCAGAGAGGCTTCCTAAAAAGCCACTTTATTCCTTGCACTCATTGGCAAATGATAGGTACTAAACTTGTATACAAGACGTTACTATTCATGTAACAATTTCAAAAGTGACGTTGTATTTAACAAGCACCAAAAACATGTGAAATAGGCAGGGATAATTCACACCATTTCAGGAAGGAAAGAAAAGTAAGAAACTGAGGCAGATCCATTTCCTCTGAATTCTCAGTTCATAATGGTAAAGTGTTAAAACAGATTCAAACCATGGCTTCAGACTCTTAGTCCCCTTTTTCATCCTGCTCTTTCCTCTTCCAGACAGAAGACTACAGGATGAACAGTACCATGCAAATTGTACCGTGCACCAGTGACATCTGTATATAGTTCTCTTTTTTGTGTATACAAGAGATTGAGAATTACTAGTAAACTAATTGTCCCCAAAGGAAAGGAGAGTCAAGGAGAGCTGTTTGAAAAAGACTGATTTCCAGTATATTAGGGGGAGGTTTCCCGCAACGGAATGAACTGACTCCCATGTGCCTACTTAGCACCCAGTGGCATCCTCAGGAAAGGCAAGGGAGAGAGTTAGCCACACCTAAAGTTCTTTTTTTTTTTTTTTTTAATGTATTTTAGTACAGAGTCTACAGGGTCTCACTACACAAGTGAGACTTGTAGTGATCTTCCTGTTTTCAGAGTCCCCAAGCACTGGGATTACAGGCACATGCCACCACACCCAGTCTCACACCTAAAGTTCTGCTCAACTTCTGCTTTTGGTACTTGTGTGACCCTATCAGGCTGGATAACCTCCTGAGGCTGGCTTTTCTCTTGTGAGAAGTATTTGCCTCACCTAGAGTAAAGAAAAGTAGCTGTGTAAGGGTCCAGCTCTTTACCTGAAACAGTGTGCTCTCTCAGTAAACATAAATGCAAGACCTCTCCAGCTGGGCATTTGTCCTTGTCATTTTCTCCTCTGTATCCCCCTTTCCTGACACCCCTTCCGAGTAAGCATCCTCTGCACAGGGGAGGAAAATCAGCGCCAGAATGTCATTTTAGTGACAGCATGGGGAGCTAAGGAACCACAGTTCCCACTCCGAGTCCTGGACCAGAACTTCAAAAATGCTCTTTGGATTTAGATCCCAGAAGAAGGTCATTAGAAAATGGGAACTGAGCTCC
>NDGN011348866.1:0-10146 GCA_002564285.1 Tympanoctomys barrerae | reverse complement strand
ATACAGAAGGAACAGTCTGATCTTGGAGATGGGAGACTGGCCAAATGCATGGCTCTTTTCTTAAGCTGATCTGGATGGATGACTACTATTACCAACCACAGGTCTCTCCCCTTCCTACAGCCCACGCAAATACAGCTGTCATTCTATATTGCTAGCAAATTCAAAAATCTGGTGTACAAACAGTGATGCCAAAAAAGTATTCCTTTTGTTGATCAGCCATGTTCACAACAGTCCTACTTAATTTTTATGTAATAACACTCACCCAGGAGCTATGTTATAATACACAATCAGCTAGATGCAGATACATTTCACAGGGTAAAAAAGTCTTAGATCCAATCTAATACTGCATTAATTGCAGCTCCACAAAATTCTAGGCATGGAAATCCTGAAATAGTCATTTACTCAGTGGTATCAGGTAGCTAAAAAGAGGTCATGATCTGATCCATCAACCTTCCTGTCTTTGCACAAGAATGACCCAGAATCTAGAGGCTGACTTGGAGAGGTAACTATATGTTTTTGCTACCATTTGAAGAGCCAGAGAATTTTTTTTTTTAAGTCACCAGTGGTCCAAATTTAGTTTATTTAGTGGTTTTAGTATTTATCCTAAAAAAAAAAAAAAAAAGCCTAATGGGGGGTTTGAGTTTTGCCTTCCTGTGTCACAGTATGTTCTGCTATCTGTACCGGTGGGCAGAAAAACAGTGGAATTGGAAATTCTCAGTAAGAACAGGGTCCCTTGAGTACTGTACCTGACATCTTAAAGAACCTGTTATTACTAAAACTTTTTAAACTCATATCCTTGATTCTACTGTCTCTTGACTCCTCTTTCATTCCCTCTGGATCCAGCTCAGGGGAATACTATCCACAGGACAGGAGAAAAAAATGATAATATTTAAATAGCTTTGAAAACTGTCAACACTGGTTCAGCTTCACGGTATACCAGATCCAGTATTCTGTTTCTAAAAGGTACACCGAGGAATGGTTTGAATTATTTAAACAGCCTCACTTTTAACATCTAAAATGAGATGTGATTCTATCAACAGAACAATGTAAGTTTAGTAGTTGGCAAAGAGCCTGGATTTCCTTGAGGAAGGCAGAGGTTCTCAGTCACGTTAACACCCCTACCAACAAGCAACAACTTCACAGGTAACCCAAAGAGCCTGACTTTCTACTGATTTACTTACACAACTACGCACCCACCGGAAAAATGTTCTCAGAGTAGGTGGGCTTAAACCACATCTCTAAAATCCCATACTGCTATTTGTTTTGTGTAAGTAATAAACTCAAAAGGCTAGGTATTTATGCTGAGCACACATAAATTTTGACTACTATTTGGGTACATTTGTATCTTACTTTTTCTTGGCCCTGTAATTTTCAAATATGTATCACTAATGATCAATAACAAATGACTTAGTGCTTTGTGTCAATTAAAAACATGTGACTACATGCTATATTAAAGACAGATGAAGGTACTCCCATGGGACCAAAAACTATCAGTTGTTTCTTATCTTAACGTATCTCCTTCCTCCTTAGATGAGCCTGGCTTTAAGGTGGTTATAAGGTCAACCAACCTAAAATCCAAAACTTTCTTCCAGTTAGGCTTAGGTATAAACAGAATTGTGTGAACTTTGAGAAAGGCTGCTTAAAGGGAGGTGAACTCACCTGGACCCTTTGGCTTGCCTGGGCCATGCTGAGTGAAGAGGAATTGCCTTGCGCAACACACAAAATATATATTACAGAGCCAGCAAGATAGCTCAGTGGATTAAGCACCTGCTTAGGCAAACACAGGGGGTGGGGTTCTATCCCCAGCATGTGAATCCCCCGTCCCCAGGAGTGCTGAGACCAGGTGTTGTGGCACATGCCTGTAATCCCAGCACTGGGGAGGCTGAAAACAGGAGGATCACTATGAGTCTAAACTGTGTAGTGAGACTCTGTACCACATACATTAAAAAACAATAATAAATAAAATATGTAATAATGTGTATAACAAAGCTTCTTTCTTTCTTGTATTTTAACTTATTAAATTATTTTATGAATACAAACCCAAGTTTAATAATTAAGTAAGAAAACGTACATATTGTAATAATAATGTTTATGTGTAGTTGAAGTATCATTACTGAGAATCACTGCACTTTTTTGCTGACTCACACAAGTACATGCAACATCTGATACACACGCAGGTTTCATTCTACTGACTATGAGCTAGCGCTATGCTTGTCCTTGCACAGCATTCTTCTCCCTTATACAATCCATTCTTGGGCACCATACCACATCGAGTCATGAAAACTGCCACTAAAAATCACATGATAATGTTACAAGTTTATGCTCTCCTGGGGCCACACTACCAGCTGCATGGGGCCTATGGACTGTGGGTTGGACATGTCAGCTTTTCACATTTGCAGTTATATCTTTTTCTCAGTTAGCAATGTACATGTGATGGCCAGAACTCCAGCAGTCATTTTGGAACATGAGTGGCCCTTAAAGAAGAGCAATTCTATGTTAGGAGTAGGGAAGTAGGACAACAGCTACCTGAATTCTCATGAAACTGAAGCCAGTCCTAAGTGGCTGATCTCTAAACTTTTATTACAAAGAGAGAAACATAAACTATCTAAATTATGCCCTTCTAATTTTATGTTATACAGAGTCAAACTAACAAGGGTGTCCTAGTTGATAGATCGGATCAACTTGAGAAGTTTAGAAGTTTAATTAAGTAGAGTCAGAATTCTTTGTTAATATCATCATCCTGTGCAAAAGGAGGGCATGGACATTGTGTGAGTTCTACACCCCTGCCCCAGGGTAGCTTGTTTACAATATAAGGAGGAGAATGAAGCTGCCCTTCCCTTCACTCTTCGCAGTTTTCTGCTGCCATGAACTACTGCTCTCTGCCATGTGCCACTCTGCCTGGAGCCAGCCTATAGAATATGGACTGAAACCTTCACAAACTGGAAGCTAAATAAACCTTTTGTTCCTTAATTTTGGATGTCAGGTATTTTGTCCCAGCAAGGAGTAAAATGTAGCTGTGACAAAGGGACAGACACTCTTTAAGCCCAGAGATGTTTGCCTTTCCGAGACTTCATGAATAACTTCAATAAAATCAAACACAATCATATGTTAGGAAAGGCTTTCTCCTTTTAGTAGTGCACTGAGTCTACTTGCCAGAAATTTCCGTTTCTCCCACTCTTCTTTTTAAACAAAGAACAGGGCAAATTAAAAACTTTTTACAGCCATTTTTAACTCTAGCATCAAATCTTACCATCTTTAAAACGCCACATTTCATGAAAATCCTATTGTCTCCTGGGTGCCTTGGCAAAATTAATAAACTGCTTTTGTAATTACCCTTTCATTCCATCTTTACTATTTCTCATAAAAGAAACAGAGCTATTCAGAGCTTTTTCTGCCATTTCTAGTTTTAGAAAGGTAACTAATTAGAGTCTCAGGTTTTTTTTCCCTTGACTTGGTTTCTAATTAAAGCAGGGATCCTGATTCATCGACAGCCTTGCCACTACCCAGGGATAACCTTAGCTAAATTATCTCATGCCTCAGTTTCCTCATCCAGGCAACTTAAATAAACCACTGCACCAAAAACTCTGGCACTCTAAGTTTCCTTTTATTGGTTCATCTCTTCACTTCACAAGAAATAAAGGTGTGCAGAGACACCAGGCCAGGAACCTGGAATATGCTGATGAGCAAATAGAGACACAGTCCCGTTTAAATTAAGTTTATGGTGTGAAGGGGTAGAGAGGCATTAATTTTTTAAGAAATCACATAAGTAAATGTATAATTAGTAAAGTATTGCAGTGTCACTGGATCACTATATAGAACTTTTCATTTCTAGAATGAGGTTTTTCTAATGAGTTTTGAAAGCCACATATTTCTCCAACGTCACTAACTACTCTTCATATTCAGTTTTTGAATTAGCTATGATTCATTTCCTTTTAATTTCCCTAGCTATTTCTGTCAGCTACGTCAAGTTTAAATTTGTAGTTTTCTCTACCATAAAAGCTTATTCTGTCTCTTTTAAGAATGAAAGCAGGGCAAGGGAGACAGTACAATGGTCTAAACACCTGCCTGGCAAGTGCAAGGACCTGGGTTTGATCCCCAGAACAACATGCTGTCCTGGCTCCGGAACCTCAGGCACATCCAGCTGGCCACTGAAAGTGGGCCTGATGGTGCATGCCTATAATCTCAGCACTGGGTAGGCTAAAACAGGAGGGTCACTATGAGTCCAAACTGCACAGGGACACCTTGTACCAAGTAAATAAATAAAAGATTAAAAAAAAGAAGAATGAAACAGATCAAGAGATCTACTTGTCTTGATATAGAAAGAGGTCCAAGAAATATGAAGACAAAGTTGCAAAAACACTTTCAATAAATGTTTGTAAGTAATAAGCACCTGTGCATGCGTACATGTACACACACATGTACACGTACACACACACACACACACACACACACAGCATAAGGAAGCAAACTCTGGAAAGAATATATTTTCCTCTTTATTTAATAATCATCTATCTATAGTGTGGATATATGTAACTTTTAAAGAAAATTAATTCTATCTGTGGCCTCCTGTGCTGGCCCCACTCCCAGGGCACACTGAGATGGCAACTGAGCCTGGGTGTGGTGGCACACCTGTAATCCCAGCTCTTGGGAGGCTGTAAACAGGCAGATCACTACGAGTCCAATCTAGTAGTGAGACCCTGAACACCCTATAGGTCCTTGCCTAAAACACACATACAAAAAATTATGTCTGCAGTTTCAGCAGCATTACGAGAATGCTAATCTAGACAGTACTGGTCCTTTTCTATCCACAATTCTTATGCTCTGTGCTTAGAATTAAACTTGCCATTTACCCTAAAAATAAGGAATTCTTCTATTACTCTTCTAGAATAATGCCAAGAAGAGGTCTAAAATCCATTCTAGAATAATGCCAAGAAGAGGTCTAAAATCCATCTTCCTAGCTCTTCCTGTGCCAAAACAGCATCACTCCTCTACACTCACCTTTCAGATTTCTGTTATCACACACCTGAGACCTTTCTGCTCTTTCTGTGGTTGTGTATCTCAGTGCTTCTTCTACAAGGGTGAGACAAAGCAATTTTGTAGTTATCAGAAGGGTACTCAAGAGAATTTACTGGGATGTCTTGCAAGACCTATAAAGTAACTCTTAAATTATTGCCTGTTACCAGCACTGGCACCTCTCATTCTCTTGAGGACTGTGGGATGTGACACAGTCACTAGCAAGGTCATAAGTCTTCTCTGGGAAGTGCTCAATGAGGAGGCGCTATATACACATTGAACAGCACACCACCAGATGGCTTTATACAGAACCTGTCATATTGTTACTATCACTGCATCTCAGGTTAGTGTCCACTGTGCCCTTGCTGATCTCATATCACCTCTGGGAAAGGACCTCTAAGGAGCAGACTCATGTTTGCTCAGCATAAAGACATCTAAGTGGGAGAAATACTGTTCAGCCCAGCTAGTGAAAAATTGTAAAAAGAATTTCATTATTTTCTAAACAGAAATTTTACCTTACAAAAAATGCCATTCTTTTAAACCTCCTAGTTGGGGGCTAGAGATGGAAAGAATGGATTAGACTACAGGTTAGGATATCCTTGTTGTAGGCTTGTCCTTGATGTAGAATTTGAAAAACTGATGAGTCAAAGATTGGTAAAATCATTTCATTTTATACCTATCAAACCTACTGTTTATGCTTCCTCCCCTAACTTTTCCCACAGATATATGAAGAAACGGGCTCTCCCAGAATTTGCTAGAAGTGTATAAATTGGAATAATTTATGGCAACATTTCAAATGTCTTTCTATGATGTAGTCAAACTCAAAAGTTTCATGTGTAGAAATATCTGAGGTAATTATGCATTTGTATAAGCAAAAGCTAAAAACTGTTCATGATAAGTTCATAATACTGAAAAATTAAAAATCAAATATTCAACCACAGAGAACAGCTAAAATAAATAATAGATCATCTGTACCTAGGTAATGGCAGGAGGTTTACAGGGTTTTTCTTTTTTCCTCTAGAGATGGGAAAAGAGACAAGAAAATGTTTAAATTCCTTCATGTTTTAGCTCTTGCTAACTAGATTTAAGAATGGGGACAGTTATAGATATGCAGTTCCAAACTGTATCAGCTTTCCTGCAAAAACAAACAGCAAAATTTTAGCATTTCCATATGCAACAAATGTATCCATTCATAAAAAAACAACACAAATCAAAGTTGGGGTTCATTTTTTAAAAGTGAATAAAGGACTAACCTGTTGTAAATTATAAAGGTTAAAATCCTAGTCAGTATTAGTATCTCTGAAACTGTTACTCATTAAGTGAGTTTATATTCGTTCTTTAGTCACTCAAACATTTATTGACATCTAATGCTTACAGAGTAAAGTACTAATAGGTGAAGGGATATTTTTTAAAAAGTTATGCAATTTCAGTGCTTCTAATACTGGGGAAAGAAATTCCCAATCTGTTAGATATCTGGCACGAGTTCATGTCCTCTAAAACCGAAAATTGAATCTGAGGAATGATGGAGGTTAAAAGTAGAACATATTTATTGAGGAAAAGAAAGCTTCTGTCCAAGAGGGACCTGAGCAAACTGCCAAGGAACCTACCTTTTCTAGGGATTTTTACAGAGCAAAACAATGAGGTGAGTGGGGAAAAATAGGAAATCACAGGATGGGCATGAGATGGGACAAGACTATGTTCAACTCCTAAGACTATAATTGCTCAGGTAAAATTGATTAAATCAGGATCAAATGTGAAAGCAAGTCACCTAGCAGGTGGGACGTCAATACAGAACAGGGGTTTATCGGGTAGAGGGTTGGGTTAGTGACTTTTTCTGGTTTTCTCAAGGTGATTAACATTTATTTAGAAAATTAATCCCTGATGTCCATCCCTAGGCAGGCATGTGAGTGTATTTATTACATACTTTGTCTTGATGTCTGGCCTACTGTGGAAGTGCCCGTCTCTCCCAGTTGCAAGTTATCTTGTTTTTCATACTGACTCCTTCCAGGCCCTAGCCCTGTCTGACTACCTATAATATTTCTATCTAACTTAGCTACTTAGAACACTTCCAACCCACTGGGAGATATTCATATGAAAAAGTACCTGAGACAGGCACCTATGGGATTCCTCACTTCCAAGCAAATATAAGAATAAAAGTTGAAACCATTGGAGGAAACTTGGGCTTCATAACAGTAAATACCACCAGGAATCAATCAGCATTTCCCATTTTTATTATTTTTTATTTTATGATAAAAGCCAGCCCAGGAGGAAGTATAGTTGGGGTCACAGTTTTCATTTTCCCTACCGAAGAGTATTTTTATGCAAAACTACACATGTGTCCGAATAGTCTCAATTCTTGCTCTTATGTGTGCTTGGAAATAAGGAATCCTACAGGTTGCCATTTCCAGGTACTTTTTCATATATGACAGGTATTGTGAAATGTAAAGACAGTGTTCAAATGGGAAGGGAACTGGGGTTGGGGGATGAGGTAAAGAAAAAGGAAAAAGAGAGTAGAATGAAAAATGGAAAGAAAACTTGGAAGAAAAGGGGAAAAAAGAAGAATCAAGACATCATGTAGAGGTACAAATTCTGTAGGATGAATGTAATCATATATATATCTAATAAGTATCAATAAAATTAATCTAAAAAATTTTTAAAAAGATATATAGATTGTAAAAACAGAAACAATAAAATAAAAACAAAGCACTAGATGGTGCTCTATTGAGTACCTGAGAAATTTATGCTTTTCTTTACCTATGGAAGCCCTGTATTTATTTCTTAATGGTCACCTAAGAATGAGGTGCAGTATCCAAGCAAAAGATCGAGTGCAGATGAGTGCTAGCAACACATATAAAACCACATAGGTGAAGAGAAAAGTCAGTCCTAATTTAAGGGTTAAAAATCTCAGATAGGAATGGAAAAAGATTTCAAAAGTGGCAAAGAGATCACCTAATCCATTTCAAAGATGTGTTTATCTTTTTGTATTTCAAAGGAAAGGCCTTTTGAGAGATCTGGCATGGAAATATGCATGTGAATAGCAGCACACTGAAAAGTCTTAGCTTTCAGATATAATGGCTCTCCCTCAGAAAGCGCTGTGCAGGATTCCTGAATCTCTAAGGTACATTTTATATGCTGCCAAGTACACTAAAAGCCCTGCAGTATCACCCTGTCCAGCTTCTATGTGATGGCTCATTAGCAATCCCCTACACTATAACCCTAAGCTCTATTAGTACCACCTAAAAATGTCACCCCTCAACTGCAGAAATTCAGTAATACAGATGGTACCAAATACACCAGAATGCATAATAGGTCTTTAAAAAAAAAAAAAAAACAACAAGATGAGGCAGGGTGGGTGGAACAACGATAATTATGGAGGACACAATAAGCAAGTTTGATAGTCTTCTAGAAATATTCATGAAAATCTGTCCCTGAAAATGGCGAGTATTTGGTAGCCAATCTTTCCCACATGACTTTTCTGAGAAGCATTCTTAGAAAGATCCCACAAAAGGGTGATAACAAAATGCATTTCAGTGAATGATCTTTCCTTCTGGCATGGTGCAGCGCTCTCACACCTTCCATGTGGCCTGCAACTCTTTCTTTCCCCACGGCCTGCCTCACTTACTCCATCGTAATTATACTTCTGTGCTCTGCCAACCACGGGCACAAGTCCTTTCAAGCAAGACCAGTAAGCAAAAAATGCACCTGTGCACAATGGCCAAAGCACAAGGGCCTCTGAGTGCCCACCAGGGCAGTCACCAGCGACTCGTGGAGCTGAAGGAGGTCCAAACAGGTGTTTCTGTGGCATATTCACCCCTACAGGAGAGAGGTTGTTGTATATCCCTGTGGCTGAAACACATCAAGGAAAGAAACTGGATTCTTACTTTTTAAAAAGGTCTTTACTAAGAAGATAAATTTGAAATACAAATGGAATCTTGGGTAAGTAACACGACTTAGGGCCTGAAATGACTCCCTTCCCAAGCACTCATTTATAGAAACTGACAGCAAAGAAAGTATGCAATAGACAAGCCAAGCTTGAATTGTGGCTTACTGCTTAGTGTGACCCCAATGTAACCAGACCAAGTCCATCAGCAGCTAGATGAAAATGCCTCTGTGCTAGGTTTAGTTTCAAGAGGCATTCTCTTTCACTAGTGAAAGCCTACTCTCCAACTACAGGCCAAGTATTAAGAAATTGTTTGTCATCTCAGATTGGATTGATCATTTGTTTCCCTGAATTCTTTTTCTCATCATTTACTCATTACACGCCTCCTCTTGATGAAAGTAGACATTTATTAGCTTCTGCATTTATTGCATTGGCAAACAGAAACATTCTGCTGGATTTCCTGGGGGTGCACTCATTTATCTATTTGGTAAGAGAGTGAAGTTTTCTAAGGGCAGAAAAATTAAAATATCACTCAGGTTGACAGCCAGGAAAATGAGGGTCTCTCTTCAACAAGAAGCGTGTTTAAGTTTTTCATTTAGTGAGGAACTATGTTATTACTTCACCAAACTACCACTTCATATGTAACTGAAATTGTGGCTATTAGCAGGTAACAAGTATTCAAAATGAATAGTATGCATGGTATGCTGTATCTGAGAAGCATAGTTAATTGCTATTTTAAGTGGCAAATACAACAAAATGCTTTTAAAGATCCGTTTCTATAGAAGTTAAGAACAGAATACTTATCTTACTAAATCTACAAAATGAACCAGAATCATAGAATTTTAAATCATAAGGGACCTTACAGGTGCTTGAACGCTTTTGCACGTATCTTTGCAATACCCCTGACAAATGATCACTCTCATTCTGCCTGAAACACAGTGATGAGACCAGCTACATCTTAAATTGCAGCCTGTTTTAGAGCTGAAGACCTTTCCAGCAGGGTGTGACTTTGGATAAGCTACTCAGCCCCTCTGAGTCTCAGGGCCTTTGTTTTAGACATTCACCATCCTTATTTTGAGAGAATCAGACCTAAAGGAAGGAAAAGTCATTTAGAGGGTCAACTACAGACTCTGTCCCTGCAGTCTCTATGGGATATTTTTCCATACAGAGATGAAAGGTATTTCAATCTGGGTAATTAAACACTTTCAGAGCACAGCTTTCTTCAGGGTTGTTTTTTTTTTTTTTTTTCTTAG
>NDGN011348865.1:0-19376 GCA_002564285.1 Tympanoctomys barrerae | reverse complement strand
AAAAAAAAAAAAAAAAAAAAAAAAGAAGATAAAATACTGACAAAAACAAAAGTGGCTCCCTACTGGTAGTATTGCTCATGGGGAACAAAAGAAGATGTGAATAAAAATATTTAGAATGGCTGAGTATGGTGGTGCATGCCTATAATCGCAGAATTAGGGGCCTAAGGCCAGCCTAGGCTAAATAGTGAATTCAAGGTCACTCTAAATTACATAGTGAAACCCTGTCTTTAAAACCTGAAACAAAACACAGCAAGGAAGGAAAAGCCTTACTACAAATGCAGAGTGTGGTTTAAAAATGGGGTATTATGAAAAATTGTCAACAAACTTCAACCATTTATGAAATGGAAAAGATAAAGATGTTTTGCGTGACTGCTTTGTTGATCAATGAATTTAAGCACATGAGGGACAATTGGATAATAGAAAAGTGATAGAATTTGACAATTTTTCTACATAAATAGCACATATTCATTTATGAACACAAATGAAAAATCCTAAAATAATTACTAATACATGGTTTTATTTGTACAGATGATATGTGATGGCAAATTCGAGTTATGACAAACATAGATGTGGGTTTTTATAAGAAAATTGCTATTATTAACCATACTACTCTGTGAAGGAGAAATAGATATCTCAATAGGAAATGTATATTTATATACTATGATACATAACAACACTTATAAATAGAAATTCAGTGATAAATTAGTGGAAATTTTCTTTTTAGGGTGAGGTAGAAGTGAAATTTCCATTTCTTTCTTCTAGCCAACACTGTATTATACGATCCTAGACATGATAGCATAAAAATGAAAAGAAAGGCATGACAAATTTAAAACTTTTTAAAAACTATAATTTAAGATAACTTAGTGGCTAAACTGAAAAAAGCATAAATGAAGAAAAATGATTTATTCAATATTGACTAGAAGATCAGTATTCAAAAACTTTCCTAGATAATAGGATATCTGTAACTATTTTCTTGGAAAAAGAAATACAAGTAAAAGAAATACTTTACATCAGTTTTGCTACTGAAAATATTTTTACATAAAACTGTTAAAGTCTTGAAATGTGTCAAAGAATGTATAAGTAGTTAGCTACAATGTTTAGAGATTAAACTTCGAAATCCAATCAATGTTCTAATAGAGTTTCCTTGTGAAACTAATGTTCCACAGTTTATGTTGAAAGGAAAAATAGCTAAGACATTCTTGAAGAAAAGGAAATATAAAACATCTTTAAAACTCTAACAAGTAAGATATAATATTTAATTATATTTCAGGATGGACCAATAGAATGATGAAACAAATAAAATGGTCTCAAGCAAGAGCCGTAAGGATATGGAAATTCTATTTATGACAGCACTAAATACGGGCTTTTCAACACATGATGTTGAAAGGACCTATGTGTTTAATACCCTCTCCAACCATGCACAGAAATTATATTTGTTTAAGGACATAAGGAAAAAATAAAACTCTTAAAAACAATATTGAAGAACATCATGACCTCAAAATAAGAGTTCATGCAAGACCGAGAAACCATGAACCCTACAGGAAAAAGATAACTATTTTACATTAAATTATAAAGGATATATTCCTGTTCATCCAAAGATTCTAAACTTAGAATGAAAATACAAACTCCAAACTGAAAGAATTCTCAATATATAAAACTGCTAAATATTTCTTAACATATGTATTCTACAAATGACGCAAAAATAAATTTTAAAATAATTAAAATAGACCACTTTTACAGAAGAAAATCCCAAATGGCTAACAAATGAAAAGATGCTTCACTCTGCTGGTAATAAATAAGAGAAAATGTAATTTTAAAAGATAATAGCATTGCATTTCACACTTGTTTCACACCTATCACATCAAATGTTAGCCAGAAAACAGAGCAACTAGAAATTGATGCCTGATGGTTGGAAAGTCAATTTAAGTAATAGTTTTGAAAAGCTGTACCAACTATACCACCTGGGAAGTCAGATAAATTAGACCTATGTAGGAGGGGGAGCCTGCCTGGTTAGGGAAGTGCAAGGTGCTGAGTTCAATCCCTGTACAGGGAGAGAGGAGAAAGGGAGGGAGGGAGGGAGGGACAGAGACAGAGACAGAGACAGAGACAGAGACAGAGACAGAGACAGAGACACAGAGGGAAGTTTGGAGGGAGGGAATGTCCTAGGGAGTATATGATTCTCAGGAATATAACATAATGGGTAAAAAAGAGATTTTTTTTTAAAGGAGGTGGGATTTACCTATGCTTTGATCCTGCAGTCAGTAAACAGGTACCAGGGCTCTTAAAGGGCCCTGGAGTACACATTGAAGAGTATTATTTCCCAGCGTGCCTGTAAGGGTTGAGCTTAGACTCTGAAGTCACACCACCCCAGATTTGAATTCTCTTTTGGTTGATGACTCCTTTTTTTTTTTTTTTTTTTTTTTTCTGAGACAGGGTCTCACTCTACAGCTCATGCTGGCCTTGAGCTCACTTTGTAGCCCAGGCTGGTCTCGAACTGCACATGTATAATCCCAGATATGTAGCCTGCACCACCATGCCTGGTTTTTGATGCCTGATGAACCATTTATTTTGCCTTATTATTTGCACCTGCAAAATGGAATCACTGAGAGGTTGAATTACTTTATAGAAACAATGGTTTTTAATCAATATTAAAACCTTTGACTCCTAAATATCAATGCCACCTGATGATTATAAATATCCAAAGACATATGGGCTATGTGACTTTGTTAAGGAGCAACTTGGGGTCTCAAAGACCTTAAAATTGCCTCACAAAGGTAGGCATGGCACCACACAGCATTAATGCCAGTACTCTGGAAGGCTGAGACAGGACAAACAAGTTTGAGCCTAACCTGAGCAATTTAGCAACACTAAAAAAAAAAGAATAAAATACAAAGAAGGTGAGATTATTCTGTGCTTCAAATTCAAAAACATACACTAGTAAACAAGATGCAATGATAATATAAAAAGCACAATAAATTCCTAATAGCATTTACTGTGGGGGGCGGGGGGTATATGGGATCATGAACTTAATTCAGGGTCCTACACAAGTAAGAATTTCTCTTTCTTAAAAAAAGATGGTGAGTAGACAAGGCACCCACCCCACAATGTCATTTTTATACCATATATATATATATATATATATATATATATATATATATCAAGAATATATATATATATATATTCTTATATATTCTTTTGTATCTATCCATGGAATTTAATGATTCAATATACAACTATATTTTTAATCAAAAAATAATATATCAGAAGCCCAGCAGCATCTCCCTGCCCTCTCTCACATTCCAGCCTGCACCACTTGCCCAGCACCTCTGTGCTGGGACTGTCGCTTACTTACAGCTTTCTTGCGGGTCACTCATGGACACCACCTTGTCGTGTCTCTGTGGGCGCTGAGTTTATACCGCCCGTCCCGACTAGAGCGACTCTTCTCTAAGTGTGGCCCCTGACCCGGAAGCATTCAGTCCGTGTGAACACGTTACAGATGCAGAGGTGTGGGAACTAAATCTGACACTCTGGGAATGGGGCCTGAATCTGTGCTTTCGACCTGCAGGCCATTCTGAAGCTCACATTTGAAAACTGTTCTTCTTAAGGACCCGGGTGGGTCCATGGAGCTTCCTACCTGGCCCTCCCTCAGTTCTGTACCTTTTCAGCATGACTCCTCCTCCCGCTCCCCCTTCCCCCGCCCCTCGTCCTCTGGGAGACTTGCACGTTCTTCGAATGGAAGCAGCATCTACTTACGGCATCCAGCAGGACCCTTGATCCCCTCTATCAGAAGGAAACCTTCTTTCATGCAGTCTAAGCTGTTTTGGTGCAGCCCTAAATGTCTGGTGAGAAACCTGTGGGCCTCACTGCAGTGCCTTGTGTGCCCGCTGTAGTCCCCAAGGGCTCGGTGGGCTTCCTCGGGGGCAAGATTAGCATGGGCACCTATTATCATAAGTCTGCCTCAACATCAAAGCACGTTTAGAATGGCGGAGACAGACAGCCTGCTTGCTTTGTCTTTGCCTTAAGGAAATTTTTCATACCCCACTGGTTATGGCCTTTCGCAGTAGGACAGTGAAAGAGGGGCTCCCTTTCGCAGTACCCTGGTATTTCCATTGCTGAGAGAAGAGAAAGGGCTGCAGTTATTTCTGAGTCCATTTCTCTGACCTCAAAGCCCTCCTAGTGATCTCAGAGACCTCATGCAGTTTGCAAGAATAAAGTGAATTCTAATGCCTGCCTGAAGTAACCACATTGCATCTGAAAAAGTTCTCCAGGCTCCATGCATTTTGTGCTTTAATCTCTTTCCTTCTCCCCAACTACCTTTTTATATTGAATCAATCACTTGGTAGGCTGAGTGCCCAGTGTACACTAATTTAGCATACTTTAAATTTGATATCAGCAATGTACACTGTTTGAGCATCGGAAGTACCATGAAATATGTATCGTTCAGCCATATTCAGGACTATTTCCTTCCTGTCATTTACACGGACCAGGTTGGGAGATACAAGAGCTAATTCCACGAGAAAAGAGAGAGCATTTAATTGCAGAGAGCAAGATAAGTATGTGGTTGAGAAAAAATAGTTTTTGTGTGAGGTAATATGGTAAACAACTTTCTTGGTTCTAAGAAACAGGGTTAGAATTTCTCTCTGCCACAATTAAAAGTACATCCCCAAGCAACCACTTACCCTCAGTTCCCTTGTTTGTACTACTAAGACCGCAGGAACACTGGGTTGACTGGGCTTTGTAAAGATTAAATAAAAGAGTTCGCACATATGAAGACTTTTCCACAATGGCAATCACCTAGGAAACCCTCAATACATTAGACCTGATGTTTGCTGCAAGAAATAAGACCAAGAAAATAAGTCAGAACAAATTCTATCTGGTTTGATAAACTCAGGAGTTCGGAGCTCTCTTGAGGAGTCTGAAAATTTCTGATGAGAGAAAATGAGTTGTGTAGCACTTACTTCAGGGAAAGGGGATGTGGAGTGGAAAAATGTAAAATATTTGAGACCAAACTTGTGAGGTTGGTTCTGTGACTCAGGTTTCAGATGGCCTGGTCTGCAGAGAAGAGAGCACCTGAGAGTTAAAAACTGACTTAACTAATGAGCAGAGGGAGGGAAGAAGGAAGCAAAAAGAAAGGTTTGCATGAGGGATTTCAGCTGGCCAAGGGGAAACATGGTGGTCTGCTGATGGGGCGGGCAGGGTGTAAGGGTCAAGGGGTCAGCAGTCCTGGGAACAAAGTAGTAGAAAACTGATAATAAACTATGTAAGTCAGCTGGAATGTACAGGAGAGAAACAGATGAAAAGAAAATGACACAAAACTATCTTTATGTTTCAAAAATGAGAAGAGGCTAGAGTTACAGCTGGGTGAAGGCCCACCAGTAAGCCTTCCTGTTGCCCTGGTAACAGCGTTTCTTGCTCACTGCCCGGACATCTCCTCAGAAGAAAAACACATTCTATCAAAGTAGACCATAATCACAGGGGGCACTGCAGCAGCTCAGGCAGCCTTGGTGAAGGTCTTGCAAGAAGGAAAAAAATGGGATACAGAGACTTTTGCTACACATGAAGGAGTGAGGCCAATCAGGATGAGCTAAAGAGAAAGCCAACCCTTCTCTTTGTAGCAGGACAGTGTGCCCGTGGCTGCTCTTTTAACTCCAGTTTGACTCACTGTGGAGGGAAACTGGGCAGAGAGCTGCTGCCTCAGAGCCATCCATCATCCTGAGCCCAGACCAAGATGTGTTGAGCAGCCTTCTTGGGGTCATGTAATGTGGCTAGGGTTGCTCGGGAGTGGCGCCTCGCTGGTCCATCTGCTCTTCTGGCCACTTTCTGTGACCCAAGAGGGTTTGGCCTGCCCAGATAGAGTGGTAGGAGGAGTTAGCCATGGGAAGTGTGGGTGATGTTGCTTTTTAACATGTTGAGAACATCCAAAAGTTAGAAACAGCAAGTCAGGAAGCTGGCCTGAACCAAAGCAGGATGCAGGCCACTGCTGACAGCCTTGCTTCCTCGGTTGTGTTGTTTTCTTTCAACAGAGACACAATCCTAATCTAATAATATTTTTAAGGTCTAGACTATTAGGGAATGGTTGGATTTTGGTGGTGTTTTCCTCATATACCAAGTTAGACCAAAGATTTTCTAAGGAGTAGTATCCTCACTTTTTGTTATCATAATTAGCATATGTCATGGCTGCTTATACTTCTGTTGTGATATTTCTTTTCTTACATGCAATAAAATTTGCTCATTGGTGAGCTTCTGTAATTACACAGACAAGTGCAGCAACCACTGCAATAAATATTCAGGAGAGAGTTGGGCCACCCAAAACATCTCAGCATCAAACCAGCTCCCCTCCCCCACAACCACTGATATGTTCTAAACCTTATTTGAAAAAAAACTTCATTGTGAAATAAGTCTCAAGATGTCCTTATGATTCACTAGTGTAACAATAGTAACACCAGTACAGGTTGGGTTTTCACAATCTGAGAACTCAAAATGACTCAAATTGCAAAACTTTTTGATTGCTAATAGGGGGCTTAGAAAATTTCAGGTTTGGGAGCATTTTGGATTTTCAGATTAAGGACAGTCAACTGTCTTTGTAAATATTCCAAAATATAAATAAAATATCTGAAATGCTTCTGCTTCATTCAATTTGTAATAATGTTTGATGCATATTTGCACTTCCTGCCTGAAGGGTGCCATTGAAGCTCTTTGTAGATGGGAAACAGAGACTGAGAAATTTTGGAAAAGAGAGGAAATAGGAAAAAAGGTACGCCCAGGAGTGTATGGTGACCACCTCATGGATTTATTCCAAGTGTATCTCATCCCTAGTTCTATTTCCAGTATTCCAATATGATTCTACCTCCATGGAAGACATGAAATAAGACTAAGTAGAAAGACTACTACTCCACCAATATCTACTGCAGAAAGTTCACCTTAGATCTACGGTTGTCCTACTCCATAAAAAAAGTTATATATGTAAGAACTTGATTAAATATGCCAATGAAGTAAGTGAGACAATAAATGCAGATGTATAAGACAAAGTAAAACCATGGCCCTAGAACTCTCTCCTTTTGACCTCTGAGCAAGAAATGAAGATAAAACCTTAAGTTCTTGTGTTCTCTGCCACAACTTGACCAGAAGGGCAAAACAAAATCTACACAGATTCCCTGATCAAATACTGAAGTGCTGTTTCAATGCCAAGAACATCAACTTCCCTTTAAATTTACAAAAAAAAGGGGATAGGGGCTTCAATCTTTGGCTCATGTGTGTTTCAGATTAGAGTCCCCAACCCGATCTCTGGTGATGGAAGCCCCAAAGGGAGTGGAAATAAATGCAGAAGCTGGCAACATTGAAGCCACCTGCAGAACTGAGCTGCGCCTGGAATCCAAAGATGGAGAGGTAAAGAACTTGAAGGGACAGGGGCCGAGGGGATCTGAGTCCAGGAGGCTGATCTTGGCCAAAGCTGATCTGCCATTGATACTAATCCTATACTGTGTCAATCAAAGTAGCCAATCAGAGGGGTTTATTTTCTGGAACAAATAATTTCACAGCACCTTTATAAGCCAAACTCATAATACATAAAAGTTATGGTTCATTATTTGTAAAATGCTAGCATGATGGCATGTATTGCAAGTACAGAATTATATGACCGTAAAAATGAAGGCTATTTCCAAATTCTGTCTCTTCCTGCCTTAAAATAAGATTTAGTTAGCCAGCATAATTAAGCTGCATTTCACACCCATCTGGCTAAAGATGAACTTAATCTACTTGTAGTTGTTTTATGTCATATGTCTCAATTTTCACTGATGATGGAAATTCATATCCAACAGCAATCCCAAACCAGAACCATCAAAGAAGTCAATAGGGTAATACTAGGCCGCAAAAGAATGGAGGGAGGCAGACACTCATTCCCTTACCTCACTGCAACTCAAGTTGGGTGGATGGGAATTCTACTCATGAGTTTCCAAGCAGAGTAAGGTAAAGACCCCTTTCCAAAAATTCATAGAGGCAGAGCGATAGCTCAGTGGCTTACATGCCTGCCTGGTAAGTGCAAGGTCCTGAGTTCAATCCCCAATACCAAAAACAAAAAAAGGTCATAGACTGCAGACTTATAAAAATGAGGGGGCCAATTTCTTTTTTCAGAAGACAAATCTCTATCTTACATGTCATATCCGTGGCGGGTATTATTCTCCACTTGCTGCCATAGGTCTGCTCTGTATACAAAGGTCCTTCCTTTCATTTCCCCAGTATTTACTGTTTTGTTTTGAGAAAGTGAGGCTAGTATTCCATTGTCACCATAGCTGGCTTCCTCAAACAACCACAAAATACAAACCACATAAATAACAAAAATAGAAACTGCCTCTTATACTCAGGTTCCTAGATGCCAGATTTTGAATGATGGAAGAATTAGTTATAATCATAAAGCTGATGGTAATTTCCAGTACTGCTTATCTTTTTATAGTCATGTATTTTTTAGTCTATCTCATAGACTACCAGCATCATATGCTGGTTTTTTTTTTTAAATCTCACTAATCATTTCACTTTTAACTTGGAAAATATTTTCTTCCTGCAGATCCACTTGGTATGTGGACGTAAGTGGGATCTGAGAAATTCCATACTAAAAAAAATTATTAACTGTAGCATTTCCATATTTGTTTCACTCTAGGTCACTCTTTATATTTGATAAGTCATACTTTTACAAAATGTTAATAACAACCAATGAGCCAGTTTTTTCTGCAATATTAGCTTCTGGGAGGGCAGAAGCTTGTTCTCACTTCTCTCCAAATCTCCAGTGCCGCTGCCGCTCCATCCATAGGAGTTGTTTGTGAGTTTTAATTAAACTGTGCCCCCATCTAATATTTCCTAGCATGTTCCTTTCTGGGTGTCAAGAGCATACGTGACAGCCTCTGACTGACTCTTTTTCACCTATTCATTCCCTCTCTTTAGATTAAATTAGATGCTGCGAAAATCAAACTACCTAGACTGCCTCACGGATCCTACACCCCCACAGGAACGAGGCAGAAGGTCTTCGAGATTTGCGTCTGCGCCAATGGGAGATTATTCCTGTCCCAGGCAGGAACCGGTTCCACTTGTCAGATAAACACAAGTGTCTGCCTCTGAGAGACTCCACAGAGTGGACCATGTCGGCAGCAGGAAGGCTGATTTTTGGCTTTAGACATTGGCTGCCAGCTATTTTTACTAGAACACAGAAAGCCTATCAAAGACCTTTTACGTGTGAGTGTGTGTATATGCGTGAGTGTCTGTGTGTGTGAGTGGATATAAATATATATAAATATATATATAAATAAATATATATATATCCTCTGTATAAAATGAGGTTTCAGTACAAAAGGAACCATGGGTGACCCTGTGATATTCACCATCATCTTCCATTTCATCACTACCATCTACAAGATAAAATCTAAATACAAATTCGGACCCAATTGTCCTTAGGCCAGTGATGGCGAACCTTCTAGCTCTTTCAGTGATGCAAACAGCCTGCTGTGGCTCGCATGCAGGAGGTTCACCAGCACTGCCCTAGCCCATTTGGAATCATACTGTGCATTGAAAAGAATATTCATGAACCTGTTCAAGTAACAGCCTATCTTCTCCTTCAGTGTCATTAGAGGCAGCGATGGTGGGAATCTCCCAGTAATACTCAAGCGCTGAAATCTTTGTATCAGATAGACATTTGGGGGCTGCTGCTCACTAGTATAACAAGTGCTGAGCATGTGTGAAGTCCCGAGTCCATCTCCACCACCGCATATGCACACGTGCTAGACATTTGGCTTCCCTTTTTTAGTTTTAGGAAGACTGGGGCCAGCTTCGACCTCCAAGTATGAGATGGGGCAACGCCATTCAAGTCAGCCATAAGAATTCAAAATGGCTTCCCTCCATGTGCAGCCCAATGTACTGGGGCTTTTGCTACTGGTTGGGTGAGGAGGATGAGTTCTGACAAATTCTGGATGGCTCACACAGCTTCTGCTTATCTTACTTCCTTTAAACTCACATATTCTCCCACAGTCCAAATAAGAGTTGTAAATCAGCACAGAATAGAGTAACAGCTGCTCTTCAGTCGGCTGGAAGCTACTCAGTGGCATGACAGCGAAGAGTAAATGGGCAATATGTCTCTGCTCAAAGAAAAAATGGCTGAGAGGCTGTTATGTTCTCGTGTTTTATTTTGTCTAGGCTACTCTCACCCAAAACAATCAGGTCAATCAAAATCCCTAAGCATGGAAGCACAATCCCAAGAAAAATCATTTTAAGGTAGAAATCTAATTAAGAGTAGCACTGAGAACCTAATTAGATTTTATGTGTTTCTTGGGATTGTGAGGTGACTTGTATTTTTAAAGGCATACATAAACTCTATGTCTTTGATCTCATATATATATATTTTTTTCCTAGTGCTGGTTGTATATTCCTAAATCTACTATTTTCTCCAGGAATCTCAGATCTAAAGCACTGCAAGCTTCTGAAAGTGTTTCCTCAAAGTTAATGTAAACTGAAGCACTGTCTTTATGAGAATCGCTGTGTCTCCTGGGCCCCAGCAGCAAGCGCACCCCATCTCTAGAAGCAATGCTGGTTCCTACCATCACCTGCCTCTCATCACTCCACTTTCATCACCATGCTCCAGGGTCACCCTGGCCAGCTCTTGTGCTGGGACAGGGGATTATACCATCTCTGTTCAAAGAGGGGGAAATGTGCCTATGCCTTACGCCAATGCACTCAGCAAGGAGAAGCACATCCTATTTATCTTGTTACCTGTGGTTTATTTTGAGTGATTGGAGGGGAGATGTTTAGTTATGACTGGGCACCAGATCTGGTAGACAAATCCAGCGGTCGACAGATGTCATTCCTACGGATCCAAGATTGGAGACATAACTGTCTTACAGAGTCCTGGATGCGGTTGAACAATCAGTGGCCCCATACTCCTAAATGAAGTTGTATTGTGTAGGCCTGAATGGCACTTTTTTTCCCCTCAAAAAGGTTCTAATTTTCTTACTTCACAAGCAGCAGGAGATTTGTAAAAGAAGATGAAAGGAGGTTCGATATTTTTGAGATAACACCCATGCCTTGGGCTAAGGTTTGCACACAAGATAATGAAAGCAAGCTGTGTGGTACCCTACTCAGTTCTCAGCAGGGGGCGAGGGGTGGTGTTCCTATCCTCCTAACCTGTGCTTTCACTGGCTTTGAGGTTCTAGAATAGTTGTCCAGGGTCTTCTGCAGAACTGGGTTGGTCAATCTTAAGGCAAGATCATGAGATTGCTTATTTTGCTGCAGGAAGTCCTAACAAGGGACACCTATCATAAAAGACACCTGGGTACTCTGGATCCATATTTCTAATATCCTTAGGACCACGGTAGCAGAATCTGCATGCATCATGCATCGCCTACAGGGTTTGTGCAAGCCAGGAAATGATTCCCTTGTTTGTTAGAAGCACCAACCTCGTATCATTCTCATATAAAACAATAGTAACCCTGAGGCCCTTTCTGGCTATATCCCTTTGAACAGGTTGTTATTGTTATTGTTTTCATTTTTTAAAAGCAGACTAGCTATATTTTTTCATCTCACATATTGAAAACTAGGTAACAAAAAGTTTCCTGGACCTCTTCCCTCTGATTTTGTTCTAATCATGACAAAAGCCTTGAGAGTTTTACAATCCCTCCCAAAAAAAGTAGTATAGTACCAATTTTAAAATTCAACCCTAAGACTAATCAGACCACAAATACAATGCAAATAATAATAGCAATCATAAATGTAAATGAAACACCTTTGGGGGTGTACCTGATATACAATTCAAGTGTTTATGCTAAATGACAACAATCTATAAGGTAATAAGTAGGAACTCTGACATGGGTGCAATTATGTATTTCAGTTCAGACTCTGGAAATCGACAAAATGTATTCTGTGTTCTTCAACATATGTCTTCTACTCCTGATTCTCTTCAGCCAGAATGTCTGTCCAGGCTCATGAAAAAGAGTTTTACTTGAGTTCTCGGGTGAAAACTACCTTCTACATGAAAATCTGCTAATCTCTAATTTTAAAAATGGAAATTTAAAGTTTATATAGTGTATAATATTCTCTAGACAACCACAGTACATTAAGCAGTTGGAAGTTTCACAGAGCTCAAATGAATCTTCAATATACTAGAAGTGCTAGTATGTTAATACGCTTCAGAAAATTTTATAAATTAAAAATTGATGTCCAGGTATGTTAGCATTTAGTTCTATTTGACATATGCGCACTGATAAAAGTTCCATCTTGGGAAACTGTTAGAATATTATAAAGGGGTGTTGAGAGCCCTATGTTGGCATCTACTTAGGTGGAAACATGACATGTGGCTTTATATGTATTATATTATCAAAGGGAGTTTATAAACTTCAATTTGCTTTTTAACTTCCTCAAGGTCCTTTTACACTTTGGCTAATTTTCACTGTACACCGAGCAATCATTGACCAAAGAGTGTTTAAGGTTTGACCCTAGAACATGGATTAGCAAACTCTGACCTGGAGACCAAATCGACCCAATACTGTTTTTCCTGAATATATTTCACTCTTCCATAGCCACAGACTTTCAGTAGTAAGTTACCAATCACTGATGCCATTCTGCAACAGTGACATTGAGCAGTTGTACAGGGACCTCATAGCCCACAGGTTCAACCATTAATCTTTGGCCTTCTATAGAGAAAGTTTGCTGACCCTGACCCAAGGTCATTTGTGGTGTGTGTTGGACACAGGAACAAAGAAAGTAGATTCTTTCGTAGCAGAGAATGAGTCTACATTTTCAGGTAGGCTTACAAATGTAACCACCTGGTTAATATTTTAGGAAAGCAGATTTTCCTTATACTACTTGAATAATGCATCCAGTAGGGAAACATGGACTCAGAGGAGTCACTGGGAATATGCAGGATAGAATTAGAAGAAGCTTTGGGAATAAAGGAGAACTTTGATCTTCCAAGAGTCTTTCTAGGAACCTGGATAGAAGGATGATTCCTTAAGTCCTAACCATTGTGTGACAAGAGGTGAAGCAGGGTATCCTAGGCTCTAGATTTAGTCTCTGCTGGAAACATTTTTCTGCTGTGTATATTAGCAGAAGTTCCCAACTCACTTTCCCATATTCCAAAGCAATGTCCATTCCAAGGTCTCCCAGAACATACTCTTAATTTTACATGTCATTTGTGATGGCCTCTATCACTTCAGTTATTTCCATCTTTTGAGTGTGAGTCTGTCCCTACAGCTGCACCAGGCTTAAAGAGAGAGTTGGAAGTATTAAAAGAAGCAACATCTTAAAATATGCAGGAAGAACAAATGTAACAAAATTCTTTTTACAAATCCATCGCTGGGAGGAACCAGATTAATGCCCATTTCCTTTGCCTTCCTAGGCTGTAGGTTTTTGTTCCTTGGTATGGGGGAAATGCAAAAGGAGCATGTTTTGGACTCCATCTGTGCTCCTGGGTGCTGAGGCAGGTTCCACCAGAGATTTTTCTCCTCCGCCACCATCCCTTTTGCTAAAAAGGCTTTCTACTTAATTTTTTAAGACAGCATCAGTTAAGAATGATGCTTTCCAAATATAAGTATCCATACTGAAGGGGAAAGATTTTCTTAATGAAAGAGAACACGATTTACCACTCTCCATCATTTAGGAAGTCCTTCATCCTAGCATGTCGATGCAGCTGAAAGAAGATTAAGTTGGCTGAAGAATGAGAATATCTTGCTTTGGTTTATCTTCAGGCAAAAGGTTGCATGAAAGTGGGACCAAACAGGTAAAAGGATCCATTTAAGCCCTTGATCCTCTTTTTCAAAGGTCTAGAGGAGTGAAAAATCTACTTTAAGTAAGTTGCAAACAAAACCATTTCTCCTCTTTCTTCCTGGCCCCGGAAATCTTAGACAAAAGAGGATAAAGAAGCAGTTTCCCGGATGATACATTTGCATGGTGCACCAGTAGCAGATGGGGAAAAAAAAAGTTAAAATGAAAGAAACAGCCTTCGAAAACAGGCTTTTTATCTCAAAGATAAAATGTCTCTCTTGCGGTCTTTCATCACTTTCTCCTTGGTGGAAGGTTCCCCCAGTTTCAACATATTTCCATTAAAATAGTCAAAGCTACTGCATTGGGATGTCAGATGCATGTCTTTCTCTGTGGTAATCGGAATTTAAAATTACACAGTTGCCTCTGAATTTCTCGCAAAGCCAAACCACTGATAAGAGATAAAGCAGTTGCGCCTGCTGCTCTTCAGCCTGCACTGCACACCACATGCATTAGCACTTTCAAAAGCAATGTGATTTCCATGGTTCTTAAAAGCTGTCTTCATAATAGAGTCCTTGAAATTTTTCAAGGCAGGCCTGAATGGTAAAGCGAAAATAATTACTTGTGGGAGGCCCTCCTTTGGGCATTGTTAGCGCACAAGTGTGAAAGAAAATACCCCTTTTGGGATAACCCATGCTCAAATACGCTATTTGGTTCTCCCTCACCCTTCCTTTTGTAGAGATTTAGAATAGGGAGTTAGGATCCTCTTTTGAGAACAAGAGAGCAGGAATGTTACGAATCCTTGACACACTAGGAAGTGGGCAATATAGCTCTAATGATGCCATCAAACTCAACAATAAATAGTCTCATACCTAACAACATCAGCACTGACTGCTGATCCTTAATTTCAGTCTAGCAACTGATAATCTCAGCAACCACATTGCCATCTGTAGTAGGCAAGAAGGTTCAGAGTCCAAATCCACATAGCAAGTCAGAGAATGTTCCAAATGCCTCATTAAGCGCATAGACATCTTTACTATGAAGTGAGCATATTTTGCACTACAGTGAACAATTTTTAGTGAGTGTCTCAGTAAAACAACTACAGAGCTACCCTCATTGGCAGAAGAGAGAAACAAACATTTGTTTACTCTAAAACCATCCACACATGCTTAAATATGCTGAGATTCATGTAGAAGTCCCTCTTCCCCCAATGTCATCAGAGCCTACTTCTACATTTGCATTTTTTTTTGAAAAATCAGATAAAACTCAGATTTCCTCAAGTGATAATCTCTAATTGGTCTCCAATTTATGTGGAAGCACTATAGCAAGAGACTGGATGACATTTGCCAACAAGAAAAAGGTTGGTACTCCTTTAGTATGCATATTTGTCTAATGCCTGAAATTCTAACAGCTTGAGGAACATGAATTCTTTTGAGAATGGGAGCAAAACTATGACATTGGTACAGCCAAAAGCATCACACCCAGAAAACACTGCATAAAGTAGGATTATCTCAGATCCAAGCCTTACCCTAACATGTGAGATACTGGATTCTATTCTAATCCTCATCATAACTGTTTATGATTAACAGTCATTGAATAGTACTGTGCTGAATATTTCACATAAATTCATTACAAATAATTCAAAGCAATCCTTTGAATTAGGTTCCTTTATAGCTCCAACTGACAGATTTGAAACTGAGGCATAAATTGCTTCAGAAGCTAGTCTAAAGTCACGAGCTGAAAAACAGAAGAGCTCGAATGGGAGTCCAACTCCTGACTGCTGTGTCATGAAGTCACCAGAAGGTCAGCCTGGCTTCCAAGTTCTTAGGAAGAGCTTCCCACTGAACGTTAAGCCATATGTCCTTTGTGAACAAAATGATAGCAACTTTACTTTTCTGTGTTCTGCCATTTCTCGCCGTGATAGCATCCAGCACTAAAGTATAAATAGGTGGGGTGAAAATAAGGAAAGTCTGCCTGAATAACAGAATTTAGAATCCAGAAAATTAGTGTGCTCTTGATGCCTGTCAAGTCAGGGGTCTTGTCTTTACAAATGTAAGATATCTTAGCCTCATTTAGCAGAAAAAAAATTTTAATAGTGACCTACATGTATAGTTGAACAAAGCTTCATTCCCATAAACACTTATTTCCTTTTCTTCTATTTCCCATTAAAAGACAGAGTTCTAATTTTTGGTGAGGTTTTGGCATTACTTGCTATTACTATTTTGTACTTGTGCCAAAACAATTTGTAGCAAAACTAAAACATCAAATAACATAGCACTTGGTCTCTGTCACTGTCCCTTTTCCTACAAGAAGCTAAGACTACTGAGGACCCAAACAGCACTAGCCATTCAGCCCCCAATGGAGCTGTGCTGTCCCTGCATCTTTGATGGCTTTGAGCCCATACTTTGTGAGCTATTGATGATGAGCCTGATATTCTCACACACAGAGTCCTCACTGAAGCTTTTCATCCATCACTCCCAATTGATCTGAGTTGGAAGTAAGATCCACTTACCAATCTTTATCCCAACAGTGGCACCCGTTAACCAGTGCATGCTCTAAAATGATATTCAGCAATGAGAATGGTGGTGTCCCAGCTAGGATGGAAAAACAAATGAGTGTGTCTGCAATTCAGGACAATGGGGTGGCTTTGGGGCACTTTGGCCCTCTGAGCAGAATTTGGGATTTGATCTGTTAGAATTATAAGATATTTTTTTGTGGAATTAACACAGCCAAGAATCATTTGAGTCAATTAAACACTACTGAGCCCTTGTTAAGGTTCTGTGGTCTATCTACTCTCACCCAGAACTAAAAGGACCACAGAAGAAAGACAGGACGGTCCATCCTGCTACATGAGCTTTCTACACAGCACATGCCTGATCCACCGGGAAGAATATGGGTACACTCACTGTCTCCAACACTCAGCCTCAGGGCTGGTGCTTCTTGGGCTCAACCCCACCCCCATGCCCTCCCCCATCTGGAAAACCATACCCAAAGGATGGGCCAGAAATGCTAAGGACCCTATTTCAAGGGAGATCCATCTGGAATTTCCTGTCTAGAAGTATAGATGTCCAAATGGAAAGACAAGAAAGGGTACCTTTAAAGAATCTCATGAAACTCAACTCACCACAGCCAGAAATCTGGCTCTCAGGCAGAGAGGGGAGACTGTGACAAAGTGAAGGAACTCTTGGCACACTAGACCCTGAGTGACACAGAATTAATCTCATCCAGTGTCTTTGTTAGGCAATGGGATGACATTCTCTATACATTCACCACCTTCCTTCCCAGCCAAGATTTTCCCTGCTGAACTCTGAAGAAGCAGAAACATGTCTCCTGGAGGCCCTGTTTTAGAAAACAAGAACAGAACATCTACCATGATGTGGCTACTTGTTCTTTTGGAGAAGCCAGATTCTGGTGCTTTTTGCAGAAAGGGAGGTCACAGAAGTCCCGTTTATGTGTAGATTTTCAATTATGAAAAAGCAGCCCCATTCCCATGACACAACTGAGTTCAGCCTTTGCGTTAGTTTTGGTTTCCTTTTCTTTTTCCTCTGGGTTTGAGTGTGATGTAAGAGAAATTTTTAGTTTTGTTTTGAGTAACATCAATCCTTGCACACTCTATGCAAAAATTTTGTAAGCATTGCAATAATGCTATGAATTACAAGGAACTATTTTAACTTTATTACACTTTCTGTATAAAAATTTGTATTTAATATTATTTCAACTTCAGTCTTGTAAAATATATTAATAAAAATAATGATTGGTAAGAAGGAAAGAACCCTTGTCCACTTCTTTAGGGAACTCCTCTCTCACAGTGAATACCTCAGTCAATGCTGTGGACTCTACCTCGGAAATAAACTTTCAGATTAACTTCTCTCCTGCATGTCTTTGATCAGTAGCTAACATGTGGGCTAAGCAGTTTTAACTCTCAGGAAGAAACTCACAAAGGCTGCCTTATGAAGAGATCGTATTTTGAAACATTAAGGGCTGGGGTTTGGGAATCCATAGGGCCTGCAGCTGGTCAAGGGGATGGTGTTCCTATTTTCCTAAGTACTTCTATGTGCTCCTTGGGCCAAAGAGTATCACTTCCCTTAATAAATCTCTGAAGAGGCCACTCTAAAGGGCCCGCATTGGGTAGGGTCTCTTCAACCTGCACAGCTGGTTAGACAATGAATAAGCTATCTTAGGACTGGGTGCTACAGCCTGATCCTATCAGCTTTCATCCTTTTAGACAAGTCTGTCCCAGCACGGCTTCCCTAGATGGAGACATGTGCGATCCAGTACAATTAACGGCATCAGGGCAGAACTACTCTGCCTTACCCAGCATGCTCCTTCATGGGGAGCACCTCCCTTCTGCTGGCCTTACCCAGCGTGCTCTTCATGGGGAGCACCTCCCTTCTGCTGGCCTTCCGCCCACAGTGACAAGTTGTAGCATGGACTATTTATGTTATCTGCCTGTACTGCCCTCGTACCTAGCGCCACCCCACCTCAAAATACCAACCTCATTCCCATGTATCTTCTTGCTCTGGCTTCAGAATAGTCTTTTAATTTCCTAATTTATTTTATTTTGTAATACTACATTACAGTATACTTTACCTGTTTCTTTTCTGACACCCTAGAATGCTTATATTGATTTTTGAAGTGTGTATATAAGTGATCACATATCTAAATGGATCTTCACAATAATTTTATAGTGTACATGGGTGATATCCTCACCTAAGGACAATCTAAGACAAATTTTGCATATTTGCATAATCACTTCCCTGTCCTAACATTTTCCTCAAAGGCTACAACTTGTTAAATTTACCCCTGACTCCAAATGACACTGGAGAGACATAACAGAATTCTCTAAGCAAGAAACTATAATAAAAATTTCATTCTCAAGCAGTGTGCAATTTATGTCTAAAGTTGTAGTAATTTCATTATCTGGCTTCTCTCTGGGGAAAACTTACCAAAAGGAAAATCTCAAAGAAAATGAAATCATAGTTTTAGAGACCTGAGGGGAGAAAAAGTTGAACCTTAGCTGAAGAGATAAAGAAATACTAATAAAAGAAAAAGACTGCTACAAGTCAAGCTATTTGACATCATTATTGATACAAAATTAGAAAGTAGACAGAAATATGTTTCAATAAGCTAGAAAGTGCTATGAATTTTTTTCCAAGAAAGGAAATTCTTTAAATATACCACAAAGCCATAGATCAGTGATGTTTAGATTTCTTTCAATCTTGGCCCCTGTAAAAAATGTTAGACTCTGTATTTCATTCATTTCAGAAGTTAACAACTACATGAATGAAGCAGCATCCCCAGTTAAGTAAAATGGTAAGCTAATTTTAGTTTGGGAATATCAAATTTAAATTCTTCTCAATACTGTAGCTGAGAACCAACTTATATCCCCAAATAAAGACCCTTATCACTGATCAGTTTTGAGATAAACACAATCAAAGAATATCTATGAGATATCAGTTGTTCAAGATAACTCTTACTAGAAGAACTGAACATGGATACATAAAATGTGAGATGTCTCTTTCAAACTATAGTTTGAGCAGAAAAGTAAATATTTTGTACCAAAGTACAGTCAATAATTGGCCTTGGGGCTGGTGAGATGGCTCAGTGGTCTAAAGCACCTACTTACAACAAGCTTAGCAAAGCAC
>NDGN011348861.1:0-15000 GCA_002564285.1 Tympanoctomys barrerae | reverse complement strand
GTGAGGGCTCCACCAGCCCCGGAGTGGGCAGCTTGCATCTGATATGAGGGAGGAAGAGGGCCACTCTCTGCTCCTGCTCCTCCCTTTTTGCTTTTGCTGTTTTCTGCTGCCATGAGCCATTGCCCTCTGGCATGTGCCACCCTGCCTTGGGGCCAGCCGAGTGTGGATGGAAACCTCCACAGACTGAGCTAGCTAAGCCTTTCCTCTTCCATCCTGGGCATCAGGGCTTTTGCCTTAGCCACAAGAGTAAGGTAACCACCCGGTCCCTGTCTCGTAGCAGTCACTCGGCCAGAGCTCCACCCCTAACCCCATGGTCTGTCTGAGTACAGCAGCTCATGGCACGCACTTCAGCCCATGGGTCTCTGGGGAATACTCAGGTCACGTCCACCATAGTTTTCCTTCGTGCTCCAAAATAGCCTGCTCAGTTGGGTGCTTTTCTTTTCCTGGTAGAACTGATTAATTAGGTGATGGTGGGGGTCAGGTCCAGGACAGTGACTGTACCAGGCGAGCGCTCCACCACGGAGCTGCATCCCAGCTTATTCTGACTTTAAAGACAGGAAAAGGAGGCTCATTCCTCATCCTTCCCACCCTCCCTCTTGCGCACACCTACATCTGCGTCCTGGACCCAGAACAGATCAATGCAAGCACGCATTTCCTTGTCACCCGAGGACACCCGTGACCCCTTCCATCTAGGGTCGAACCCAGTGACACTGAAAGTGCTTAGTCCCGTGCTTTGGGGTCTGAGCCCATGGGTTAGTGATGACCAAGAGCTTTACATTTTGACTCCTATTTAACTTTCTGTCGACTAATTCCAAGAAAGACGCTTCTATGTGTACTTCAACTGTATTTGTTAGCTACAAATTCATATAGTTTTCAGTATTGTGGATCTACCCGGCTCCATTGTGTCACACAGTGAGCATTTGGGTGACTATTTTGGCTGTACCTTTTCTCTTGTTTGTCTGTGGTAACCATGTATAAAAATGTTTTTCCCCTAAGCTTCCCACCATTGCCTCACTGAGCCCCTTTGAGTGTAAAGTTGTATGGAAGACAAACATCGGCAGTACAAATACAGGAACATCCCAGTCCTAAAATCGTACTTTCAGTGAAGCTGCAGCTGCTGGACAAAGTTATGCAGAGTGGTGGTGCCTTTTTATTCCCTCCTTTCAAGAATCTCGGTCCAGAATTCCAGGGTCCTGAGGTCGCAGTGAGCCTGCCCTCTAGGTGTGTGCTTCGCAGCCCTAAGTGTAGCTCCAAACTCTCGCTTCACCAACCCCACAGACTCCACCCACAAGGAAGCAGCGCCACTGGGCACCCTATCGCTGGACTTGAAACACGTTGCAGTGGATGGCGTCCTCACCCAGCCTCCCGGTGGGCACCTGACAGACCCTAGAGCACACGGCTGGGATCCTCCTTCTCGGGGACCCGTAGCCCAGGAGTGCATAAAGGTCTCCAACCTCAAGCCTAGTGCACCTCGCGCTTTTGGGCACTCACACTCCCTTCAATTCTGCAGAAAAGTCTGCGCACGCCCTCACTGAGGCATCCTGAATGCTTTCCTGCGACACTGGCCAGCGGACTACCCACTCCACGGGCGGGAAGAGTTAGCTCTGTCTCCTCTTTTATTTTGGCTTCTTCTGACCCCTGCAGTAGCAAGCAGATTCCAGTTGCTGATGTTTGTTCAGTTGGAAGCAACTGATAATAATAGGGATATTTAAGCATGATTTTTATGATTCTTAATATACTTCTTGTTCCCACAGGTCAGTACAGCCTGATTTTTATCAGCAAGTAGTTGAATGTAAGGGACTGCAGTGACACTGGCATGAAAGGGAACATTTCCATTTGCTTCTGAAGATACGGCTCCCTTGAAGATTTGCTTCTGTTTCCCCAAGATCCAGGCTTCAATGGTGTTACACAAATATTAGTAAAATTAGGTGGACTGCAGGTTCTTACTTGCTGGAGACATTTTTAATTAAATGTACCAGTGATGGAAAAACATACTCAGTGACTCTCGTGGGCTGGAGGATGGTGGGGTGCAGCCCTGAAGAGTAGTTAATGGTCTCCAAGTCCCAAATTCATATCTTAGTTTATTTTCTATGGCTTTGAATTGCTTTAAAAGTCCTGAAAACTGACACCTCTCGGCTGGACTGACTTTCCTCTGTCAGGTAGAGTTGATTGCATCACTTGGAGTAATAGCTTGACTTTGTACTTGCTTGAAATTCACTCCTTTGTGGTGTAAGTTCTGTCCTTGTTCAGTCACTGAAATGTAAAGAGTTGGGGGGGAGGGGGAGCAGGCAAAACCAGATCAGACCAGACCAGACCAGACCAAAGCAAAACAATTGCTGGAGACCCTCCCTTGGAGTTTCCCAGGTAAGATCGAGGAAGCCTCTCAGGCTTCAGGAGCTGGGGAGGGAAAGTGCTGCAGGAGAAGAAGAGAATTGAGCCCCAGGAGAGGAAGGCCTAGGGTTGGGTCTAGAGGGCCTGTGCAGGCTCTGCTGGAGGTCGCCTATGACTGAGCCAGGCAGGTGACACCTTTGTCCTCTGCATATGGGCTCCTGGCGGGGCAGGCCTGGCTGAGGGAACAGAGAGCACTTGCCAGAAACGAGCAGGGTATTGAAGTCCTCTAGGATCCAAACGATCTGGTGGTGATGAAAGAAAAAACTGTGGCCACAAGGACAGCACGTGTGAGGAACAAGTGACAATGTTCACACTCAGATCTGATTTATCAGAAGTCCGCTGGTTGTCTCAAGCCCTCAAGCTCTCCGGGGAATTCTGAAGTTGCCTTGCTGGGTGTGGAGCTGTCACTGGGCTGGCTGGGCTTCCCTGTGCAGACAGACTTGCTGCCGCACACATCTGGTTCTCTCCTGCCTGCTCGGAAGGGCTTCCTGCAACGCGGGGCCTCCCGAAGGCAGCCTGCCCACAGAGCAGGTGCTCCCTGGGTCTCTACATCCCACCTCTGAAAGGAAAGTGTCTCTGTCCAGGAGCGTTATGCAGGGCTGCCCCTGGGAAGCCATCCAGGCATTTGGTATGCCCTGAGTTTTTTCATCAAGAGTCGTTTTTACAGTACCATTATTAATTCTGCTGGTGTTAGCTTTTTCCTTCTTTATCTGCGGCAGCCTCCTACAGAAGCAGTGCTGGGAAAGACACATCACCGTGTTACCTGGCACCTCTGTTTCTCATTGCTGAAGAACACGGCTTTTAAATGCAATAACTTCTTGCCTCTAGAAGCCGTGTGCGCATGTGTACTTGCCCGTGCAGAATGCCGTTCCTTAAAACTCTTACTCAAAGGGCTTTGAGCAACTCATTAATTTTTTTATAGTTTGTTGAGGCAAAAGTTCTTTTTGCTCTGAAAGCCCTCATCTTTGCTAAATATGAAATGCTGAAGTAAAATTAGACAGTTGTTCTAGTGAACAAAACCTTGGGAGGGTGTGATGCTGCTTCCTGTTGCTGAAGTTAATCAAATTATTATCCCACAGGAATAATAAGGAAGAGGACGGAATGGTTCCTCAGCCCTATTTGGCATAATTTGTTATACGATCGCTACACATTGCTCTTGCAGCAATACCAGCGTCTTTTTTCACAAGCACTGAATTCCAGGAGTGTTGGGGCCCGGGGTGAGGTGCTGCCTCCCTGTGACCTCAGCTACTTCAGAGGCTGAGGTAGGGTGGTGTCAAGGCGGAAGGTCGCCTAGGCACCCTGGTGAGAGTTACCTCAAAATCACATTGGAAGAGGGCTGTGCTTGCAGCTTGCAGCTTAACACGGCCCAGTTCTCCGGCCTAACCCTTTTCACTTGGTAAGGAAAAGGATACAGCGCTGTAACGCCTCAGCAAGAGTCTGCCATGTTGGGGCTGGGGAGATGGCTCAGTGGAATAAGTGCTTCCCTGGCAAGCATGAGGGCCTGAGTTCAATCCCCGGTTCCAAAAAAAAAAAAACTCTGGCGTGTTTACAGCTGGGGACTGTTAGGTAAAGGGCACAAGCCAGGCACCCACGGGCTAGCAGCAGGGCTGGCAGGAGAGGTTCTGAGGAGTGACATCTGACTCCCCTGCAGGAGTTCAAGGGAGCCAAACTCCCCAGGGGCTGCAGCCTCAGGGTGGGGCTGCGTGGCCAGACTGCCCACACAGGAGACCTGGCTTCCCGAAGGATGAGGCACAGATGCTCAGACCCATAGTACACTGGGAAGAGACCAGGGCTTGGGCCTCAGCGGCGACCCCTTCCCTGGGCCTCAGCGGCGACCCCTTCCCTGGGCCTCAAGGGCAACCTCTTCCCTGGACCTCAAGGGCGACCCCTTCACTGGGCCTCAAGGGCGACCCCTTCACTGGGCCTTGGCTTCCTGCAGGGAGGAGAGTGTCGATCTTTCCTGCTGCAGTAGTGGAGTAACATGCAGGCATTTATACAGAACAGGGTATCAGCTCACTGAGCTGGAGGCTGGAAGTCCAGGACTGAGCTGGAAGCGGCTCTTGTACTTTACAGTTCTTGTCCTCCGCAAGAAGCAGAGAGAGGAGTGGGGATGCCGGCGCCTTAGCCAGAGCTCACAGTGGTGCTAACAGCTGTTGCTGAGGTTGGGCTCGGGCAGCCCCGTTCCTTGGCACTCTTACAGTAGCTGTTCAGCATCAACACTTGTGGTTTTGTTAGGGGGAGGGGGTGTTGAAATCACAGCAGAAAGATTGCTTGTGAATCCAAAATTGGTCCCTGGGTGCCTAAGGGGCTCCCTGCCCTGCGTCCAGGGAAGTAGGGAAGTCGCTGGGCCACGTGCGCCAGCCTCAGGAAAGAGGCAGCGTGGAGAAGGTGGGCGCTACGTTCACACCCTCGGGCCTGCGTGGCCCCCACCCAGCCCCCACTTTAGCCCCCACTTTCCTCTCAGCTGCTTTCCTTCTTCTTCTAGGAGAAATCCAGTCTCTAGGTCGTGCCTGGGCCTGAGGCTTGGCCTCTCCTTTCAGCCTCTCTGGCCACAGCCTCACACCCAACCTGGGGTCTGCTCCTGGGCGATTTCTCTTGCTCTGAGGGACCTCCTAGAGTCCCAGGGGCCGCCCAGCCTCAGGGCTCTGCCCCCTGCACTCCATGGGTGCCCGGTATGCTGCTGCTTGCTCCCGCCTGCTGCCCGCTCTGGGCCTCACTCCATCCTCTCTGTGCATTCTTGAGGACCTCTCCATCTTTTTCTACCTGCTCTGTTACTCTGTTAATTGTGGTTTTTGTTTTTTTCTTTTTCTTTCTTTCTTTCCTTTTTTTTTTTAGAACTGGAGATTGAACTCAGGCCCTTGTGCTTGGCAGGCAAGCGCTTATTCTACTGAGCCATCTCCCCAGCCCCAACCTGCTCTGTTAAAAGGAGCACCACTTTCCATGCTTTTTACTGACTTCCTTTTGCTCCAAGCCAGTGGACCTCTCCCAAGTGCTTTGTTATTCCCTGTCTGTGTTCTGAAAGAAGGCTGAGGGCCCACCTGCGGGGCTGTTGGGGCAGCTCCTGCAGCAGCCAGCGAGAGAGGAGACGTGATGGAGTCCTCCACATGATGTGCCATCATTTTACTTTTCTTTTTTATCTTTTTATTTTTAAAGAGAAAACAAAATAGTAATCAAAAATTAGAAATGATACAGAATTTCACTACACAGCATAGTATAAAGTCAACAGTCACTGTTGTATTGCACAGTGTTGTCTTCAATTTAGTTGTTCAGGTTACCAGATGCATACATGTAAAGTTGGAAAAAATTATAAAAAATGAAAAGAGGAAAAAAAGGAAAACAAAAAACTAAAAAGAGTTTAAGCCTTATCTGCTCCTTTCCACAGATCTGCAGAAATCCACAGTACAATTATCCCAGGCATCCTGCATAGATACATTGATAGGTCACTCCCCCCTCCTCCTCCTCATCTCGGGGATTCCTTCCTTCAGGGTAGATCCATTCCCTTTTCACAGTAGCTGTTGTGCCTTTCAGACTTTATTTGCTCTTTTAGGTTCTACACTAGGGAGACAATGCGATGTCTGCACATGCAGGTCTGATTCATTTCGCTTAAGAGGATGGTCTCTAGTCGCATCCATTTACCGATAAAAACCTCAAATTTATCATTTTATATAGCTGAGTAATACTTTAGTGTGTAAAAATACTACATCTTTTTTTTATCCATTCCTCAGGCGATGGGCATGTGGGTTATTTCTGAAATTTAGCTATGACAAATTGCACTGCTGTAAACATGGGTGCACATACATGGCTGTGGTATGGTGTTTTCAGTTCCTCGGGGAAGATGCCCAGGAGGGGAATGGCCAGGTTGAATGGGGCCTCCAACCCCAGCTTTTTCAGGAACCCCCACACTGATTTCCCTAGTTGCATCATCGCTTTAAAACTTGTGCTTAAGGCCTCCTCCTAGCTCACTGCCGTCTGGTTCTCTTGGACATAACTACCTCCCTTTCTACTGTGGGTGCTGGGTTTCTTGGCCTTTTCCCTGCCTTGCAGGCCCCACAAGAGCCTGGCCACAATGCTGAAAACATTCATTCGATGCAGTGACCTCTACTTCTCCACGACCACTCTGCCTTGCTAAGGCAGCTCCTGGCCAGTGCTCCTGCTGTTGCTGAGCCCTGGAGCATTTCCCTGAGCGTCCTCCATGGGGGCAGGCGGGGTCCCCAGTTGTCTGCCCTACCTCTGGGATCCCTGCTCTGTTGGCAGTATGCACAGGGAGCACCCCAGGCCAACCAGGGAACGTTCCTGGGCTTTGGACTGAAAGCAAAGGTAGCTGGGTAGTGTACAATCAGAGGGTAGGTTCTGCTTGGCAAGAACAGGAATCAAGAATGACACATGTAGTGAACATTTTCCATATTCACCTGTCACCATGCAGGCTACAGACATGGAGCCCTTTTCAGTCTTCATGGAAAACCACCACAAGCTGTGATTTACTGTGGGCTGGGAAGGTTCCAAAAGTGGCAGCGGTGCTGTGCATACTAATGTGTCCAAGGGGTGACTGCAGTGGTTGGCCCGGACCATTGAGCCCAAAGAGAACGAACGGTGACATGGATGTGGAAAGACCCCAAACCTTGCAGTCCTGTGGTTCCCTGTGACACAGGGGAGTCTCTCAGGGTTGGGTGTGCCCCTGCTCTGCTCCCTCTCACAGGAGGACTGGCATTTGTGCTTCTGAGGCCCTGGTCCCAGTAGGAAGGGCCCTTCAGGAAGCCATGGTGTTTAATTGTGGAACTTTTAGGAGCTGTAAATGCAGTCTGCTCCAGGGCTTATGTCACCATACGTAGCTATAAAACATTTTTTGAAAATTGCATGAGGCTATAAAACATGCAAAGTTTTCATAAAGGAGGGCTTTTATCATTCGTTATGATTGTTAAATGAGAATATTAAAGTTTTCTTTCCTTCTTCATTCCTTCATATATTGTATGTGCATGCATGTAAGCTACTTTATAGATGTACACAACATAGGCACACATACTATCTCACATGAATACATACACATATAACTGTGATCATACATGCAAAAAGCAGCCTATGTGCTCCTCAGTAGCCCATATTACAGTTGGCTCTGATAATTTCTCTTTCTTTCTTTCTTTCTTTCTTTCTTTCTTTCTTTCTTTCTTTCTCTTTGTAGTATGGGGATCAAACTCTGGACCTTGTGGCTGTGGCAATTTCTGACCTAAACACACATATGTGTTACTTCCACATATACTACGTGAACTACACAAACCATGAGTGTGACACGGCCAGCAACAGCTTCAGATAGACCCGCAGGGGAGGCACCAGGTCAGCCCCACTGCCTGGCTCAAGATTTCCCCTCCAGTGAGGCATTGCAGGCACGCCTTGGCCACATCTACGCCTGGGAGGAGGAGTCTGGTGAGGCGGCTGGCACCTGAGCAGGAGGCGGTGGGGCCCCACTGGATGGAAGGACCTGGCTGTGCAGGGAGCCAGGAAAACTACAAGAAGAAGGCATAGAGAAAGTGCGGCCGGGTACATGGGGATGGCTTGCTTGCCTCTGCTGCTTCTCCAGCGGGTTTCTCCGCTTGGGCCCTCACTTTTGTCCTGAGGAGGAAAGCAGAGGGCTTGCACAGTTCCCCGTGATGGCAGCTTTCCTCCACCCTCGCTTTTCCTGCCATCTGTCGGGATGCTTGTCCTTCGCAGTCCAGCCGAAGTGCAGCCTTTGCATGGCTCTCCAAGGCCTGACTGGGAAACATCTATCGCAGTTTCCCCTTCCCGCTCAGGGTCACTTTCTGCACCTTCCACGCAAAAGCCACGTGGCGTCAAAGCCCAAAAGCATCGCTTACTTCCCAATCCAGCCTGCTGTCTGCCTCCCATCTGAAGCCCTCTGACATCCGTGTCCACTCAGGCCTTTCCTGGCGTTTCAGAGCTCGTTACACAGAACAGTGAGGTGCTTTCCTTAAGGGGAACGAGTCACACGCCGCCGAGTCCTGCAGATACTGAAGCCTGTTGCCCTCCATCTGGGCTCGGGTGGATCTTAGGGACTGGCGTCTCTCAATACAGACTTATCAGGAATGCCTTCAAGGGCCAAAGAGATAGCTCAGTAGAATAAGTACCTGGCTGGCAAGTGCAGGGTCCTGAATTCAATCCCTGGTACCGGAAAAAAGAAAGAAAGAAAGCCTTCAAAAGTAACTTGTTTGTGGGTTTTTCTGTAATGCATAGCTTCTAGGATCAGGTATTCATTCTAATTATCAAATATCCTTTCAAGAATTTGCATCAGTACCAGCAGAGGAGTTTGGCAATCACCTATGGTAGACAGTAGGGCAAGTCCGCACCTGTCAGCGTGTGTGTGTGCACTTACCAGTGACATTTGTGATGGATAAGGACGCGCCCTGCACAAGGATTTTCTAGGAAGCAGCACTCTTGTGCTCACAAGAGCGATGGGGCACATATTTGAGGAAGTAAAGGCCCAAATTTTTCCATGCAAATAAGGAGCTATAAGATTCCCTCAGGAATCCCAGAAAAGGGAGCTGCTCTCTGCTGTTTACATCACCGCGGGGTTCCTCGGTCTTCCTGTTCCATTGCTGCAACCGAGCAGTAGGGATTCTGCTGGGACTCTCACTTATAGAGGGAACTTGTTCTGACCTTACTGCCGGGCCAGTTGGCGTGAGCCTGTTCTATCTCGAAGGGACTGGGTAGATCGCCTTTGTATGACAGACGTCTCCCTTGTTCCCCCTCCCCGCCTGTATATTTTAAGTGCCGCATAATAGTTCAGTATTTTTTAGTGGGACTCTTGCAAAAAGTAAGAAGGTGTTGCTGGTTGGAGAGCTGCAGGAAGGCGGAGCTGCTGGAGGTGGGCCAAGTGATGCAGGCTCTGAGCTGTAAGACAGATGCAATGTGCTGACGTGGCGCCCACAGTCAGCAGGGTGTCGTCCATGGGGAGAGCAGGCAGGGAGCGGTTCTCCCCACAGACAGAGAAGGGGAAGCAGGGGGGCCCTTGAGGCGTTTGCTGTACTGTGTTAGCTGTCTCACAGGATGTCTCAAACATTGCAAGTCCGTCATCTCTTAAATAAAAACAACTTTTACCTGCCAGTTTTATCTTTAATACCACCAGGGAAAAGAAACATTCAATATATTTATGTATTAGTGCAGCCTCGAACTCCCTGGAGTCCTCCTACTACCTGAACACGAATTTTAGGCTGTGATGGTGAATCTTTGCAAATACTGTACTACTTCTTCGTCTCATGGTAGAGCTCTAAATATATGTTTGAATATTTGAGATTACAGTGACTGAGACTATGTGAAAGCCTCTTAAATTATTCTGTACGTTGTGAATCAATTATCTTTTTGTTACTCTCTTTTGCAAATGGAGGACTGATTCCTTTATGTTAAAAAGGAACAACAACAAAAAAAAAGAATACATTTTTATTGATGTTGGGTCAGAGAATCGCATTTGTTATTTCATGATTTATTTTCTCCCCCACAAAATGTTTCATCTTCGGGGTTCGAGCACCCACGAAGACGTCTGCAGCAGATCGCTGCGTCCTGGAAAGGTCGGTGCTCAGCAGAACGTGGGCCATGGGACCCGGTGCTCAGGGAGGGCCCCGCCGCAGCAACGCGGGGAGCGGCCCGGGCCTGCGAGGAGGTTCTTGTGGTAAGGAGAGAACCCGCAGTACCAGCACCACGGGCCCCCTGCCCCGCTCCTCCAGGAGACGCGCGTCGGAGCGCAGGCCCGTGGCCTCGTGCAGCTCCGCTTCCCAGCTCTAGACACCAAGGTCCGGGGCCCCAGAAGGGCAAGTTAATGAGTGGTCATCGCATGGGCAGCGGGGACGTGTGCGGAGGCCCGAGGAAAGGCTGGGAAGCTGCGCTGCTACTTTGCTTCACACCCAGGAGCCCGACACACCGAGGCAGCGTCGGCGGGCTGCGCCGAGGCCGCACTCGCGGATGAAGCAGGGTCAGGGGCAGATGCCTCCGCGAGTGCCCGGCACTCACACGAAAAGCACTCAGTGATCGATGTCACAGGCCAATAGTGAGAATGAAATCAGGTGGGAAATCCAGAAGTGTTTGCAAAGCCACAGCATCTGCTACAAATAGGAAGAATATAATGAAATTACAGTGATTCCTGTGAAGCGAAGTCACAAGGGTCAGATCTGCTTTCGCATCTAAAGGAAGGCTTTCCAACTTTCCTGCATGTTTCTCAACCACAAAGGGTAAGCACGAAGTGGGCAAAGCACTCGCATTCTGGACGCTAGACCCCAAAGAGCACCAGCGAAGTGACCATGATGCTGATAGGTGACAGCCGAGTGAGTGAACCGTGTGTCCGGCTCCCCACCTCAAGAAGGGTTCTAGGGTACAGCGTGGGGGAGGGGATCCCAGGCACATCTCTCGATCTCTTCAGGTAGGAAGGGCAGAATGGACTTTCTGAGGAGATGGGAACAGCTGAATTCACAGGAAAAGAGACCCACAGGGCGTCCTCCCCGGTGGCTCGGCAGCGCGTACAGATGGCGCATGCGCGAGAAGAGACCGGGCCCAGGGAGCTGGCAGCTCCGAGCGCCTCCGGCTGCTGCTCACGCAGGGCTGGGAGCTGCTCTCTGGAGAGCCCAACGGGATGCCTCCCAACAAGTCGCGACACACTGGGAACATCACTGCTCAGCAAAGAAGGAGTTTATTTCAATCATGGGATAATTAAATGTAGATTCAGCTCTACCTTGGACCCACCTCATAAATCTTTCTATAACATTTTATTTTTAACTGACAGTATCTAATAAATCTTAAAAGCAAGAGGCAAAAGAATCACTGTGTTTCCAAATTATTAACCTGTGTCCCAGAATAGAGCTTAAGAATATTTATAGGAAAACAAAAATACCCAGCACCTAGCGAGATAAAATGCGTATCACCTGGAATTTAATTAGAATTTTCTAGGCATACACCTTGAAATATGAATCAGAATAAAGAAAAACATCAGTCAAAATTGGCTTACGATTGAGGACAGCGAGTGCAGCGAGACAGCTGTGCCAGGACGGCTGTCGCGGCCCGACGGGTCCTGCTCCTGGGTCCTGCTCCCTCGGCACCGTGCAGGCGACTGAAAGGTGACGGGCGAAGCTGGGCTGCCCAGTGGGCTGCGGCGGGAATAAGGGCTGCTTGCCCTCTGCTTTCTTCATCTCCCAGCACCAGGTCCCCGTGACCCACCGAGGCCAGTCTCCCCCGGCCCCAGCAGCGGAGCAGCCCCAGCCGCCGTCATGGTCTGATTGTGTCCCCACAGCTTGTATGTTGGACCCGCAGCCCTAATGGGCCAGCACTGAGACTGGGGCCTCTGGGTGCTGCACTGTCACGGGTGGGTTAAGGCTGTCACCACTGTGAGACTGGTTATCATGATGGTGGATTTGTAATGTAGTCGAGTCGGGTCTTCTGCTGTGTCATTGTCATACTCTCTTACCTATCTGCCATGGGATGACCAAACCAAAAACCCCTCACTGTATCCCAGAACCTTGACACTGGATTTTCCAGCCTGCAGAATGGCAGGAATTAATTTCTCTTTCCCCAGCCTTCGCCTTTCTGTTATGAAAGCATAAAGCGCACTACCTCATGTCATTGGAGACCAGCAGGGTTCACTCGAGTATCCCAGATCAGAAGCACGAAGGACGTCCACATTGATTTCTCCCAAGGAGTTTTCGGGGGACCAAGAAGGCACAGGACTGCACTCCAGGGAATTTGCAGTGAGGCAAAGTGACTGGCTCTTTCTTTCATTGCAATGGCTATGTGGGAGCCAGGGAATGTCACAGCTACCTGCACCTTTGGTTATACCCGCATGTGGGGCTGCTTTCTAAATACAATAAATAGAAGCCAGAATCTCATGAGAAAATATTCTGCATGTGCAGGATACAACAGAAGTTCTCTAGTTCTCTTGTCATAGAAAGAACAAGAACAGTCATGATTTGAATAAGAAAAGATAATCAACAGATCCCAACTCTGAGACAAATTGGATGGTGGAATTATTGGACAGGGATTTTCAAGCAGCTGCTGTAAAAGTGCTTCAATGCACAATTACAGACATTCTTGAAACAAATGAGAAAATAGAAAATCTAATCAGAGGAACAAAAAGTTTTTTAAAAGGAAATTATAGAACTGCAAAATATAATAACTGAAATAAAAAAGCACTCGCTGGATGGGCTCAGTAGTAGAGTGGGGAATGATGAAAATAGAATCGGTGAACTTGAGGACAATTCAACACAGTTTACCAAGTCTGAGTGACAAGGAGCAGATATGCTGGGGGGAGTGAGAGTGCCTCAGAAGCCTGAGCAACGCGGACCAGCTAGCAACACTTGCACGTGAAGACTTCCTTGTTGACACAATAGCGTGTGACTGGGAAGCATTTGGATACCTATAGTGGCTGAAACTAAATTTAGCAAAACATATAACCAACAAACTCAGGCATTTACATCAACCTCAAACAGGCTAAGGCTGAGAACTTTATGCTGAGATGCACCACAATTACAATGACAGTTCTCGATCAGAAAACTAGAAGTAAAGAATGGATTTAGGAAGCAGCCAGAGAGACAGAACATGTTACATATGTGGGGACACTACTTTCCAGTTAGCAATTTTCTTGTATGAAACCATGTAGAACGGTAGCAAGTAGTATAGTTGTTCTCAGTCACTGGAAGGAAAGATCTCCTACAACCAGTAGATGTATCTTTCACAAATAAAGGAGAAACAAATGCACTCTCAGATAAAGAAAAACTAGGGGAATTAATTGTTAGCAAACCTATTCTTCCTATACAATTAAAGAAAGTTCTTTGAATAAAAAGGATATGGTAACAATAGTCTTGAATGTTCAGAAGAAAAATAATGTTAGGATAGGTTAAAACAAGGAAAATAGGAGCTGGGGAGATGGCTCAGTGGAATAAGCACTACCCTGGCAAGTGCAAGGGCCTGAGTTTAATCCCCGGTTCTGAAGAAAAAAAAAAGCAAGTCTGAATATAGAACCCTGCTTAAGCCTTCAAAACAAGGAGAATATAAGAGACCTGTCTTGTCACTATTGTTTTAAATCGTGCTAGATGACCTGAGCAAATGGTTGTAGCATTACTCGATGTAGTCAGTGTTCAGTGTATGTAAAAGAAATACTTGGGCACCCTACATGAAAGTCAGCCTTCTAAACTCCGCTTCAGGTAGTAAAACCCTGGTACCAGTAGACAGGGGCAACAAACCCTGGTACCAGTAGACAGGGGCAACAAACCCTGGTACCAGTAGACTGGGGCAACTTACTTAGTGAACATTGCATTATCTAGAACAATTATTAAATGAAGTATGCCACCAGACATGCCCAAACACCACAAGGACATTAATACAGAATCTTCAAAATTCGCATAACACAAGAAAAGTTTTTAAAAAGGAGAGAGACAAGGGAAACAAAGATAAAGAAATGGCCCACAGGTGGTAACAAATCTATTCCTGTAAATGAGAGTGCTCTGAATAAACCAATTAAAAGAAAAACCCTTGTAGAGAAGGTTTCTCCCAGGAGGCTCCCTCAGCCTGCCAGGCTGCTGTGAATGTGCTTCCGGCCCTTGTGCCTCACCTTTTGGCCAGCAAGCCCCAAGCCAATCTGCTATGCAGACAAGCGCTTCCTGCGCACCACGCCAGAAGTTACATTTCCAGAGAACTTCTGGCTCCACTCCTGAGACCCCCCGATGTCTGAGGAGGAGGGCGAACAGCGGGTGCTGAGGTCATTAAGTGCTTCAGGCCAGAACACCACAAAAGTCAACAAAAATGAAGTGTATTGGTGGCTGTAATGAAACCCTTTCCAAATTTAACGTACGTACACCAAAGGTGATGCTCATTAGATACCTGAGAGCTGTGCCACTCTGTCTGGCTTAAGCTTCAGGCCTCGCAGCGGCAGTGTGCGGCCCCAGTGGCTGGAAGGCGTGTGCGGTGAAACGGCCTCTCATCGCTCCCTGTGCTGAGTGCTCGTTGGCCGTTAGCTGCTACTGTTATGAAGTAAGGGTCAGAGATCATGTCTTAAAAAGAACAGAATTAAGTGAAAGGAAGACATGATTCGATAGTATGCTGTCTATGAGAAACTCACTTCAAATACGGAGGTGTCTAGGCAGACTGAGCATGAAGAGAAGGAAGAAGATGCACCGTGCAGACATCAAGAAAGTGAAAGAGCCGGCGGGGCAGTGCTGACGCCACAGAGGATGCCGCAGGGCCCTTTAGACACAGAAACCTCTTGCAGGTGCTGGCGCCACCAACCTACAACTCCAGTGCTCTGGAAGGCCGAGGCAGGAGAGCCTAGGTCGGGGCAGTTTCATGATTTAACGTGCCCCTTTCTCAAAAACAAAAACTAAAACTAAAAAGCCTGGGGAATGTAGCTCGGCACAAAGGTTTTACTTCGATCTCGAGTACCTCGAAACACACACACACACAGGACCTGTACAAAGAAGGTTGTTTCATAATCCACTGGGGAGACACAACAGTTTTCAATGTAGTCCACTAACCAAAAACTGATAGGGCTCAGAGGAAGAACAGACAGATCTATGGATACAGCTGGGGGCTTTAATATCCCATTTTCTGCAACAAATCAAACCACTAGATAGAAATTGGTGCAGACAC
>NDGN011348857.1:0-10561 GCA_002564285.1 Tympanoctomys barrerae | reverse complement strand
TATATGCATAAGATGGTTAAGGCAATGATCCTGAGCCTCTTCCACAGGTTTTTGACCAAAATATAATCTGTACCAGCTTGTACCAGGTTAGAACTATAAGAAGATTAATGCTTGCTGTCTGAGGTGAATATATGCTGTATTGCCAAAGTCCGTACTTAGATTGTTAACCATATTTTTCTCATACTTCTAAGTTTTTAATTTCTTCTGGAATATATATATATATATATATATATATATATATATGTAATAACAGATTACATAAGAATTGTTTACCTGGGAACATGAGTATCAAATTTTTCATAGTGAATAAATGAAGTTACTTTTGAAACACAAATCATTCCTAAAGTGGAGAGATCCTACATTAGGTTGTGGTATCTACTGTAGTTGTATGTAGAAATCTTAATGATCCACTCGATTAACACAAACATCATGATGTAAGAGATCTGCAGTGATTTAATCAATAAGGGAAAGTTGATATTTAACAGGTTTCAGCCTCTGGTTTAAAAAAGTGGACTTCGTTTCATTAGTACAAAATAAAAGTAAACAGAAAGCTACATTTGTTAAATGCTTACCACTTTCAGTTTTGATATTAAATAGTTTATATATCTTAGTTCTCTCACAAAAGAAGTGGATCAGGTGGGAATCATTATTGTCATTTATGTGTCAAAGAAGGAGTCTCAGATTAGAAATCTGCAAAAGTTAAGGTTAATATTCATTCCTAAATTTGGTTGGTTTACTTGATTTTCTTCACTGAATAGTAGCTTGTTTCCTCCTGAACAGAACCTGCCAGGAATCAAATAAAATGGTCAATTAAATCAGCATCAAAGCAACATGATTTACTCATTAAATCATCTTACATAACTTAAGAACAAAAGTTGTTAGAATTTTTTTATTAGGATGATCTATTGGAATTTATAGTAAAGTAAAACCAAAAATAATTCAAATACTTGTAAATACCCAGACTTCTTTGCAATTTTGTTTTAGTATTTAGTACATTCTGACAAGATCTTAATAGTACTCCATTGAATTTGAAATAAGACATCCTGTATACTAAGGTGAAATAAGATATTTCATTTGTACTAGGATTTCATAGCTAACACTCCTCACTTAAATAAGACAAGTTATACTGTGCAGTAGCCCTTGTCATGGGCAGACAGTAACTTGCTGAATGCTAGATTAGCAACTGTGGTCTGAATTTATATAGATCTATGCAGTTATAATAAGGTTAAGTTAGTCTTAAATTTGAATTGAATTTTATTTCCATATAATCTGTATCAATGATTTTTGATGGTAAGACATACAGTGCTTGAATCCTTTTTTACTTAAAGCCCTGAAGAGTCAGTAGTACAAAGAAAAGACATATTGTCCATCCTTAAATGACATTCTTATGCTTTTACCAGTTGCCATTTGTATAGCAGACAAAAGTTTGACATAAGGAATGAGAAGTAATTTTGGAAGGCATTTTAGCTACCACTTGATAAATGTAAAATATTCCTAACTTCATATTCTCTGTTGAACTCTCAGTCACTATAGCAAAATTGATTTGACTCAGTATTTTCTCAAAGGAAAAAGTAGAGAGAAAAGTTACATACCATATTAGATTAGAAAGTATAATACCACCACCATCTATTAAGAAACTTTTAACAGGTCACCATAAGCCAACAAAATCTATGAAGGTAAAAGGAAAAAAAAGGGTAAGGCCTGGATAGAGCACGTAGCAGCCCTCTTGGACATCACATATTCATCCATCAAGACTTCTGTTCTAAGGCCTACAGTCCCACAAACTATTTTCCTGGTGCTACTGCCATGCATGCCCTGAGCATGGCATACTCTTTAGGAACCTTCTTTATACTACTTCCAAAACTCCTTTCCCTATCCACCTAAACATCCTTCCAGAAATTTCTTGACTTCAAATTTTAGATCAGAAACACTATTTCATGTTAGAAATCTTATTTATTTTTCTAGATGGAAGCTCTGAAAGTATCATCTAAAATCAAGCAATTGGAAATGTAATTTTAGATGCATCATTAGAACAAATATAGCTCCTATCATTTTATGGATGAATCTGCCTACCCCACTGCATTAATCTAAGGAAAAAAAATCTTATCTTTTTTTCTTTTTTTTTTTTTGTTCTCCCACACATTTGCCATCTAGTCTGAGAATGAGTCAAGCAGAGAATTCATTTGGTATTCTCTTTTGAATAAAATGTTCTTGGCAACAAGAAGAACCAAGAGAAGAACACAAAAGAGGGTTCATAATTTTCACCCATAAAATTTACTGTTTTGAGTCTTTTAGTTTCTCTGATACAAGTCAATTTCCCTCTTATTTGACAGTCTTCTTGTCTGCAAAATACTTTGCACGTATTCAGCAACATAGTCATGGCTTCTACCTTTTGCATCAGAGAACTTGCATTAGTTCTGTTTGAGTTTCTAGCAGAACTTCATAGTATATCAAGTAATTAATCTAATTATTATAAAACAGATGACTGATGCCTTTTCTCTTTCTGCCATGTTTTTATTATTCACTAGGAACAAGTGTTGACTGCAAGGCCTTTGTGATTGAGTGCTGTGGTGGTGACAGTGGTGTTTGATAGTAGGTGGGAACTCAGACCTGGTTACGTGGAAGGCTAGCATCCCACCACTGGGATACTTGGCCAGCCTGGTTCCTGTGAATTTGTTTACCCTATTGATTTTTTGTACTCTTACTTTTTTTAAAAGGGATTGGATGTGCTATCACAGCCTAAGTGTCCTTCCTTAAGAAAATGACTTATTAGTATACCTGAAAATGTTGTTACAGGCCTTGAAAAAGCATGGCCAACTCAATTTAAACTAAACTGATTCTTTAGATGTCATCTGAATGTATGGAACTGTAGTATTTTAGAAAACTTTAATAAAAAACAGATACAATGGAAAAGAAAAGGTAAAGATTTGGTCACTCATATGTTTATAGTCACTTTCAAATATATTATGTCAGATACTTGTTTGCCTTTCTAATTTTATTCAAAATTGTTAAAGAATTTATTCTTTTAAACCCTGTGATACAGTTTTTATAAATACCTGAAATATTTGAGAACTAGAATTTTAAGGTTCTTTTTTAACAACTGAATATTTGTGTCCTCAAAAGTGTAAATAAAACATTTTGTTTTAATTGTGACAATTTTCCTATTTTATAGAATGTTGTCCATTATGTGTAGACACAATGATATTCACTAGGGAAATGTTTTACATTTCTCATTCATACATCTCATTCTTCATTATGATCCAATGCAATTGTTCTTTTGTGTTTGATGTGCTTGCTTGATTTTTTCAGTGTTGTTCAAAAATATTGGTTTTGAAGTAAGTACACATAACAAATACCTACTCAGCTTTCTTTCTTCATTGGTCAGATATGTCAAACTTTGATATTGCTATCAAGTCAAAATAAAGAGAAAGAGACGGACATTTATTAAGCACTAACTGCATTAGATTTTCCTTTGCAGCCTTATTTAATTTTCTTATGCTGTGGTGTGAACGTTATTTTCTAAGTTTTAATAATGAGGCAAACTTAGGATAAGAAACTCACATTTAACATTTTCTCAGTTAGCATTTTTGGAGTAAAGATTGCTTGTCTTTTCTTTTTTTTCTAATCACTTCCTACAGTAATACACTGCATTCATTTTGAATGATTTCTTGCTTTCTGAAGTATAAAACTGTGTGATACAAAGAAGCCATTATTTATCCTACCCAGTTTTTTGTCACTTATTTTCTTCTCCATCATAGTCACATTAGATAGACTCACACTCCAATATTTACTTCATACTTAGATTTGCTCTTCAAAATTGTCTAATTTGGAAGGCTTGCATTGTAGGAAATATTATTCTCTAAGCATTGCACATTGAACTGCATAGACATTCTTGGGACATATTTACAGACCTGGACTGCAGAATAACATTGTTGGAAAGGAACTTAGAAATAATTTTCAAGTTTGAATCTATATTCATTGTTGTGACCAGCCTGACCCCTTTAAAATTTGTTAGATTTTATCATTCCTACTCAAAGACTTCCAAATCCATTATGTTGGTGTAGAAGAAAGAAACTCCCAACCTGCTGGATATCTGGGATGAGTTTATGTTCTCTAAAATCAAATAATGAATTTTAGGAACAATGGAAGTTAAGAGCAGAATATATTTATTGGGGAAAAGAAAGCTTCTGTCCTAGAGACAGACAGAAGGAGTCCCAAGTGGGTCACCAAGGATCCTGCCTTTCCTGAGGATAGGGCAAAAACCACTAGGTGAAGAGGCTCTATCATGGGGAAAAATGGGAAATTGCAAGGTGGACATGAAGTTGGACCAAGCTATGGCCAATAAAATCACAAGTACAATTGCACAGGTAAAATTCATTAAATTGGAATCAAATGGGGAAGCAAGTCACATAGCAAGCAGACATGAATGAAAAACAGGAGATTTTCCTATAGGGCATTGGTGGCTCTTCCAGACTATGTCAAGGTGATCAATACCTATTTAGAATATCAATCTCTGATGTCCATTCTGGGGGATGTCTGTAGGTGCACTTTTTTTTTTTTTTTTTTGGTGCAGGGTCTCACTATGCAGCCTAGACTTGCAGTGATTCTCCTGTTTTCATCCTCCCTAATGCTGGGATTACAGCCATGGGCCACCATGGTCAGACTCCATCACCAGCTCAGTATGCCCAGGTGGTGGGGCCAGTGCAGCATGTGGTGCCAGGGATCAAACTCTAGCCCCTGTGCTTGCCTAAGCAAGCTCTTATTCTGCGGAGTTATCTCACTGGCCCTGTGTGTGCATTTGTTTCATTTTTTTGCCCTGAGGTCTGGCCCACAGTGAAGTGCCTGTTTGTCCCACAGTTACATTGTTCTCTTCTATACTGGCTCCTTTCAGGGCCGTGTCTACCTACCTATAGTATTTCTACCTAATTTAGCTACCTAAAATACCATCTTCCTCTACAGATCCTTCCAATACATTCCATCTTTTAGTCCAGAGTACACAGACCTCCCTGATGTTTCTTGAAGAAGTCAGATTAATTCCAGTCTTTGGCTTTTCAATCACCCATTCTGTTTGCCTAGCACCATCTTTCCTCCGATTCCTCAATGACTCACTACTCATCTCTGTCTAGTCTGCTCAGAAATGATCACCTCTACGAGACCCTTATCTAGTAATGTAATTTTTAACCCTTGCCTCCTTTTCCTTCTTGCATTGTATCATGCTATGTGTTTCTTTTTCATCTCCACCTAGGGAATCTCAAGATGCATGAGAAGCTGACATTATTATATCCTTTGTTGACTGAGTCTTACCAGGATATGGTTAATAGTCAATAATATTTAAGTGCATGAATGAATCTAAATTCCAGCAGACATTACTCATACAGAATTTCACACTATATTCAATAGAGTGGTAAGAAAATAAAAAATATATAATATTTTAAACACCATGATGTAAAAAGATGAACAAATTTTATCTGAATTCACCGTTTGTTGGCAAATGAACTTGTTCAAGTTACTTGAACAAAATTCGATGTTGCTCTAAAATGAAAGGTGTTGGCAAAAAATTTAAGGTACAACTGCCATAGGATCCCACAACTCCACATGTGAGCATACACTCAAAGGAAATGAAATCAGTGTGGATTCCGGTGTTCATTAAACTAGTATTTATAAAATTAATATATAGAAAACAATGAATCCACCAATGGAAACATAATATATACATATAAATATAAAAATTAAATATAAAAATTAAATATAAAACTATATACATATTATATATATACATATATATAACATTATTCATCCTTAAAAATTCTTTTCACTTGGACAGTGAGAATAAACTTGAAAGACATTATGCTAAGTGAAATCAGCTAAGCAAAGAAAGACAAGTAAGACATGGTGGACGCCACCTACATTTGGAATATTTTTAAAAGCCAAATTTTGAGAAACAGAATAGAATACGGTTTCCAGAAGACAGAGAGAGGCCAATGGGGAAATTTAGTCAGAGTGTAAGTACTTTATAGAATGAATAAGAAAATAAGAAAAATATAAAAGGTATAAAATATGCATCACAGTACCTATAGTAATAATAACATGTACAGCTAAAACTTTCTAAGAGAATACTCATTAAATGATATTACTACTAAAAATAACTTTGAGATATTATATATCAATTATACTGGTTATAGAAACACTTTGCAATATATACTTACATTATAGCATCATATACACCTTAAATATGTACAAATTTAAGTTTTTTAAACATATTTTACGTCAGAAAAACTAAAATCATAAAAAGATGTTGGCACATAGATTTAGTGGGTGCTGTTTCATGGGATGGCTGACCCCTCTTATCACATGTGTAAATTTCATATAATCTTTACCAATCTTTTTGGTTTTGAATAGATAGCACCAAAAAATTATTAAAACTAGAAAACAAACTCAGTATATTAGCCAGATACAAAAATCAATGTAAAATCGTCAATAGTTATTTTATACACTGATACTGAAATTACTGAGAAACAAATAAATAAGGCATAAAAATAAAAATATAAAGTATTTTAAAGTATAAGAAAGAAAAGAAAATATCTAAAAAACTTAACCAAGCAAGTAAATGAGGTATATAATAAAATGTGCCAAACACTGATGAAAGAAATTGATGAGATCACAAGCAAAATGGAGTCATATTGTGTTCATGAATTAAAAGGGATTAATTTCTTTATGATAGCCATTCTTTCTGGGGTGAGGTGGTATCTCAATGCTGTTTTTTTCATAATTTACTGCTTATTTATTTATTATTTTATTTTATTTTGCAGAAAGGGGATTGAACTCAGGCCCTTGAGCTTGCCAGGCAAGCGCTTATTTTACTGAGATATCTTCCCAGCCCCTCTCAATGCTGGTTTAATTTGCATTTCATGAATGGCTAGTGATGTGGAGTATTTTTTCATGTATTTATTAGCTTTTTACATTTCTTCCTCCAAGAAGTGTGTGTTCATCTCAGATGCCCATTTCTGGATTGGGTCTTTAAGTTTTTGGGCCCTAATGTTTTTTAGTTCTTTATATAGAGAGCATATCTTTGTCTGAGTGCTTATTAGTTAAGATTTTTTCCAAATTTGTGAGTTGTCTTTTTCATTCTGTTGGTAATTTCTTTTGACATGCAAAATCTTCTCAGTAAGAGGAGGTCTCAGTTTTTAATTCTTTCAGATATTTCCTGTGCAGTTTGATTTTTGTTCATGAACTGTTTGTCTATCTATATTTTCAAGATTTCCTCTTACTTTCTCTTTCAGGAGATTTACTGTTTCTGTTTTAATGTTTAGATCTTTAATCCATTTTATACTATGAATGACCACTACGAAGCCAACAATGTGAAGTTTATTAATTATTGTAACTGTCCTACTAACCTGTTTTGAAACTGTCTCATTGCTATTTCATTAAAATTAATAAAAAAATTTTAAAAAGAGATTAATATTGAGAACATGTACATACTACCAAAAGCAATTTATAAATATAATCACCATCAAAATATTGACATTTTTAACAGAAATAGAACATTTTAAAAATTTGTATGGAACTGGAGAAGAACCTAGAGAGCCAAAGGTATGCTGAGCAAAAATTAAAAATTTGGAGATAATATATCAGATGACATCAAAAGATGCTACAAAGAGATAGTAACCAAAATAACATAGTACTGCTATAAATGTAGGCAGAGTAATCCCATTACTGGATATACATCCAATGAAATTTATATCAGGAATACAAAGAGGTGATCTACATTTTTATGTCTATCTCTGTGCTTTTACAACAGTAGAGATGCAAAAACAACTTGGGCATACATTGATGGGTATATGGATAAAAATTATGGTATATGTGCACAGAATATTTTTCAGCAATAAGAAAGAATTAATCATGTCATTTGGAACATCATGGATAGAACTGGATTATATTATGTTAAATGATATAAGTCAAATGCAGAAAGCAAAATACCACATATTTTCACTTACATATTGAAGGAAAAAAAATCAATATCAAACAAAAGACACTTCTTTAGTGCCTGCTGGCCTCTAGGAAGAAGAGATTGAAAGAGAGTATTTAATGGTGCATGCAGGGGTTCAGTAAGGAGAATAATAATGCCATATAGCACAAAAAGATAACCACGATTGGCAGTATTTGAATATTTCAAAATGGCTAATAAAGAGTTTTAACTGTTTGTCACACAAAGACTTACATGTCTGAGGTGATAGATATGCTGCTTATTTCAGAATAATCATAAAATTTAAAGATGCATTTATTTTTTATTTTATTTCATTTTATTTTTTTTATTTATGACAGGGTCTACTACGTAGATCGGACTTGTAGTGATTCTTCTGTTTTCAGCCTCCCAAGCTCTGGGATTACAGGCACGTGCCATCATGCCCCATCTACAAATGCATTTAAATATCACACTGTACAACACAAATGGGTGCAATTATGTGATGTTTAAAAGTAAAAGTACATATAAAGAAGAAATTCATAGCAATATGTCTGTGTGTCTCGACAGTGCTAAGCACATTTTAATGATATTATTATTATTATTATTATTATTATTTTACTGGGAAGTAATAGCAAAGGGATTGGGATAGCAATGGACAGATTTTTATTTTGAATCATGCAATGTAAAAACTATTCTTAAAGGAGCATATATTTAGTACATAAAAAGCCAATTTAAGAAGACTCTCTATGTTCTTCTGAGGCATATTCTGCACATATGGCTGATAGTGTTTTAGCCATATCATTTTATCAATAAATATTTGAGTAAATAAATGATTGGTTAATTCTCAGAAGTTATATAAGAAGCAAGAAAAGTAGGCCTGTTTTATGGAAGTCTGAATATGGCCAGGCAGCTGGAGTGAAAGAGTAAGTTGCAAGGGAAGTGCCCCAGAGAAGAGAGGAAGCTTGGACTTTCACCAGAGCCCAAGCAGGAGTGCCAGGAGACCTGCAGGGCAAGAGGAGGGCAGAGCTCCCAGCGCGAGATCAGATCCCAAATGGGCCAGCGGCCACAGGCAGGGTCCTGAGTCTGCTATCAAAGCACAAAGCATCAGGCTATGTGCCCGAAATGCAATCTGAAGCTTAGAGATTAACAACAGAAAGAAAGACAAGGTGGCATTTCCACATTCAAGCACTAACCATATTTAGCCACTTCTGTAATTTTGAAAAGAGGTGTGCCAGTGAACCCCCTTTTCATATTTTAGAGCATGTGCTAACTTTTCAGGATGTGCTTTTTGCACTTATTTCCAGTGTACCAAATCTCTGCCTTGACTCAAATCAGCAACGTTAGCCATTCCCTATGTAAACACCTTCCTATAAAATATGTGCCGCTAAATTCATAGGACTTTACTAAGTAGCACTTCATGCTCAAATCAGGACGTAGATGATGTGAGACACCAAGGAACCTCTTCTCCTCCTAATGGTAACCAGAGGAGATGACGTCAAAAGCATGACCCACAGTGTTAGCAACCAAAGTTGTGTTCACAGCTCTCCAGGAGACCATGGGCATTCCAAAACACCACTAACATCATCTCACCTCACTCCTATTGCGCTGAATAGCACTTTAACCTCTGGATAAATGTGCAAATACCTCTGGGATGCACAGGATATTGGAATTATGGGAACTGAGCTTCTGATGCTGTTAGTGTTGACACATGCGAATGTACGTATAAGTATACACTTGTAGCAAGAACGTGGTTAGATTAGCCCAGAAAAGCTTGTGCTCAATAGTTTGTCTTCTGGCCAATTACCATGTAAGAAAAAGCAAAGGAATAAAATTGGCCAAATATACAGTATTAGAACAAGAAGAGAAAGCACCAATTAAACTCGTTATTGCCAACTTACGTACCACACAGAGCTTCTTAGTGCAGGTGGAGAAACATAAAATTCTTCTGCTTCTCTACATATGCTCCCTCCGTGCAGACTGCTTCATTACTGCTATGTTTTAATTAGGAAAAATGGTTGTAATGTTAAATAAATGGCTTTGGTCACTTATCTGACACACAAAGTCATATTTTGGAAATATGGGTGGAATTTGCTCCTGAAGTGAAGAGATTTGTATCCTAAAAGCTACATTTTCAACTCTGAAAGTATTTTCTAAAAATGTGTGCATTTCTTGTATGTTCTTCTATCCCCACATAGACAGAGCTGAGTACATGGAAAATTCCCAGAAGCTTATAGCTCTCTATAAAATGGACTGGGTGATGCCACAATTAAGTGGATGTGCAACTAATGGGATGCTCAAGGTCAGTGAAAGTGAAAGGATTTTGGTCTTCCATTGCTCCTTGTGATGGGCTTTTGGCAGATTTTTCAGATGCCACCAAGTATGGTAAGACAGCAGGTGCATTTCATACTAAATCACAAACTTCTCCGATATGAGAGTTTAACATAATACTTTTCAATTTATAAGGGTACACACCACCATATATTATTAAGTTTATTGAGAAACAATAGCAATGAAACAGTGGCAAAACAGGTTAGTGAGACAGTTTCAATAATTAATACATTGCATATTGTTGTCTTCATAGTGGTTATTCATAGTACA
>NDGN011348836.1:0-18470 GCA_002564285.1 Tympanoctomys barrerae | reverse complement strand
CCGCCTGTTTACAGCCTCCCAAGAGCTGGGATTACAGGCGCGCACCACCACGCCCAGTCTCAAATGCATCCCGGGGGTGAGATGGACACAGCTGGCCCCAGGGATCGAAACCTGGGCCCTGGGCCTGCTTGCAGGCACTTTGATCCACTGAGGTATTTGGCCGGCCTGGGTTTTCTTTATCACTCCAACTTATTTGCTTCCAATTCATTCTCTATGCTCTATCATATACAATCTAAATCACAACGGCTTTGCCTTTTAAAGTGTTTATTTAGTAGATTATTAAGCATATAGACTCTCATAGGGATGTTCGTATTTAAATAGATATTGCAAAATACAGTCCTTTAATTTTAAGAAGCTATCCTTAAATGATTTTTAGGTTCTATAGCAGGCCAATAAAGGAGATACTATAAAGCTTTCTGGGTGACTGAAAGTATATAATATGTGATTATTTTATCTTCCACAATAGGAAAGATTTTGGAGATTTTTTGAAAAAGATAAGGGACAAGTTAGTGAAGTAGATGCTAAGCAAATTAAGAATGAAACACAATAGAAATCATAATGCGATAGAAGACACAAAATTAAATGGGATAACTTCAAAGCAACTTAACTGGAGCTAAGAGGACAATGGGGTATTTCAGTCAATAAAAATCTTGAGGACTGGGGAGACTGCTCAGGGGCATAAACACCTGACTGGCATGCATAAGGTCTCCTGAGTTCTATCCCTGATACCACAAAAAAAAGTCTTGAAAAAGTGTCCCCTAATTTAAAAAAAAAAGCTTATCATAACATTATTGATCTTGTTCAACTTCAGGCTTCCTGGGTTACCCATGAAGGATGCATATTATTATTTTTTTTGTAAGCACTCTTAATGCTAAAATGATTTGAGTTTATTATTCTTATGTACTCTGCTTATATGATTATTCTGCATGACTTGGTTCTGGATTTTTTTTTCTCAGAATGTACTAAGGTAGATCACTCTAAGTATTTTCTCAGGTGCACAGTGGTTATGCAAGCACATGTTACACTAAAATTTCCCTGCCAAATAAGACCCTGAATGGTGCTCTGATGTTTAAACCATGTCAATTTATTATCCAGTTGACATTTTACCTTGACACAAATAATATCAAAACTCTAGAAACAATAGAGTTTTTGTTTAATAAAGTCTGTTTTTATATATGTAAAACAGATAAGTTTAAAGCTATGAGAAAAAATAATTCGGCTATTCTTGAAAAACATGTGTTTTCTCTGCTTTGAAATATTAGCAAGAGCAAGATGTTAATCATGCATATCTCCATTACCTCCCAAGAGTGTAGACAGGATAATTGAAAAAGCCTTTGCCCAGAGCAATTCCCCATGCAGTAGGTTGTTTTGGGTGGACTCGAAGGCATTATTCCTTTTATAATATATAATTACTAATCATCTTCTAGTATTATTTAGTGTGCCAAGATTAATTGATTGGAAATAGCTATTTCTAATAAAAACATATTCCACTGTATTCTGGGTAGGACTAGTTTTACAAGTTTGGGAACATAAATTAGGATTGTGCTCCAGAACTCTTTCATCCCTGGGTATGCTGTGAGAATACAGATCAGTGAAGCTGGTACAGTAAATCTTGACCAATAGTCAGGCACCAACAGTCAAGTACATCCCAGGATTATCTATAGAATAAAAGTTTATTAAAAATACATTCTCAGAAAGTTGTGATACTCTCTATCCATATATATGTATGGGTACCTTGAACTTCCTAGGGTCTCATAGCTTTAACAAGTATTTTGTGTTTTTAAATTCTAATCAACCTTAGAAGAACAGAGTAAACAGATACCCTAACTTTATCTTTCTCATCTCTTGGGTAAATATATGATTAAAATATAAACATAATCTTGGTGTGGTAGTGCATGCCTGTAATCTCAGAGTTCTGGGAGATTGAGGCAGGAGGACTACAAGTTTCAGCCCAGCATGGGCAACTTAATGACACTGAGAACCTATCTCAAAATAAACAAATAAACAAACAAACAAATAATAAAAGGGTCTGGGTAAGCAGATTAATGTTAAGATGCTGGGCTCAATTCCTACTGTCACAGAAGAAAAGGATGGCTTTTATAAAGTCACCTACTAGTCCTTGGTTTCTTATTATTTCTAGGATATAATTTAGAGCACAATAGTTTCTTCTCTTATCTAACGCAAAAATATAGAAAATAAAAGTAAAAAGTATAGCTATTAAGTATTTTATAAATCATTGGGAAAACTATCTTTAAAAATATAAAAATAAAAAATAAAAATTAAAAAAACAATGTGTTTGAGTTCGTAAAATGTATCCAGATAAAGAATTAGAAAAAAGAATCTTATTGAAAGTATTATCTAGAATTCTAAAATCTCACTTTTTACTAATAATAAATCACTGATAAAAGCTGATCCTCACCATGATTGAAATCAGCTATCTGCGTCTCATCCTGACTTTAAATTCATGCAGCGGTACGGCAGCCATCAGAAAAAAGATACAGTAGGATCTTTCCCAATATCATGCATTGGGTGAATGACAACACTGAAGACAGCTCATGTCCTCTCTGGCTTCAGGTTTAGTATTATATCCATTACATTTCAAGAAAATGTGACTAGACTGTAGTCTTTCCAGGATAAAGCTTTGCCAGTTTTTCACTTCCTTTGTAAGTGAAAACCACCCAGACTCATGGACCAGCCATAGACCGATGTGCACGTTTTCACTCATCATATAATTCCATCCCCAAATAAGCTTCTAATTTCATAATTTAAGGAGTGTTGACCAACACTTTAGTTTTACTTGTTGATCTATTTTCCAACGTCATGATTTTTTTCTATAAAACTAAACAAAAGGAAATATGGAAAATGGAAAAATGAATATTGTTTACCTATACTTTCCCTACCTTTTCTACTTTCATTGTAAGAGATAGAGGTTGTGATGCTTCAAAGACCCATAGAAGTTACATTTGCTCTTCTTGATTAAAAAGGGAAACAATGGTGACATCAAAATATTTTACTGTTAAAATAATTTCTAGAGGAAAACTATCCACTAGGGCCCCCCTCTTGTCCTTCTCTCAGATAGGAGCTTTCTTTCTCTCAATAAATACGTTCTGCTCATATAATAATAATAATAATAATAATAATAATAATAATTTATATTTGGGGGAATTTCTATTTGATCATATGGCATCTATATGAAACTGAGCTTCTCTATTTACATCCGATTTTTCTTCTTTGGGTAGTATGGAGAATAAGGCACAATGTACAATGTTTTCAACAATAACAGTACTTCAGTGTCTTAGTGTGCATCTGCTGCATTCCTATCCCTTCCTGAGTAACTGCTGTACAATAGATTGAAAAGAAAAAAAATATATATATATATTTAATTTTTACAGACACTTCCTGAATTGCAAAATGCCTTAGATAATAGCAATTCATAATTCACAAAATTCACCGGTTATAATATTGTCATTTTAGGAGGCCATAGGGCATAGTTGCTTAGAACCATGTGTAGATTCAGTCAGCTTGGGTTTAAATGCAGTTTTATTATTTACTTCCTATGTGAATCTGATTAATTTAGTCCCTTGTGAAATGGGTATGAAAACATGACTTATTTTATAAGCTATGAGGATTATGTAAACAAATCTATACAAAAGCACTCAGAGTCCCCAACACACAATGAGTACTCAACAATACATATTATAAAATGATGGACTAGGAAGGCCAATTGTTGTTTCTCTCATCATATATTCCCCATTTTAGTCTCTCATACAGTGCCAGTGATGGGGGCAATGTCTATGAATCCTCTTTTTTCTTTTGTCTGACCTATATCAACTAAAATAATTTTTCTATTATTTTTCTTCTTTTGAAAAAAATGGGTAACATTTCTGGTGAAAGAGCCATTTCTTCCATCTTCTGTTATTTGGTTTCAGATAATGATAGGATTAAAAATTTAAATCTAAGAGCTTATAATAATAATTAGCCAAGAGTTGCATGCATTTTGCCAAGGGATAACTGTAACACTCAAGTAACAAACTTAAATTGTTCAAATTACATTTTAGAATAGGATAAAGGTGCCCTTCATGAACAATACAGTATTCCCTAGATTTCTATACACTCACTTATATTATTGAATTAAAAAACTTCAACAGTTCAGCACCTTAATATAATAGTTGTGTGTTTTCTGTTCAAGAGAGTTCAATATTACTGAGTGATACAACTACTTATGTGGTAGCCCTAACCACTGAGATCTTTCTATTTTGTGAACCTCCCAAGTCTTTAGGCTTCATATTCTTTCCAAATGTATATAACACTAGTAAAGAAATTACTGGATAATATTTACACATAAAGATGAGAGAATTTGGCTGGGGAGATAGCTCAGTAGAATAAGCACTTGCCTGGCAAGTGCAAGGTCCTGAGATCAATTCCCAGTACCGCAANAAAAAAAAAAAAGAAAGAGAGAGAGAGAATTCTTAAAGAGAAATTCCTCTTGGTTTTCATTTGAGTGTGCATGCTTACCAGTTTCAGCTTGTACTCTGCCTCATGCACCCTTGGAATAGCAAACTAGAAACATAGATATCCACTGGTGTTGCCAGGGGATTGGTTCCAGGACCCCCAAATTCTAAAATCTACAGATGTCAAGTCCCCATATAGAACAGTGTAATAGGTGCATATATAATCTATACATATTAAATAATCTCTAGTTTATTTATAATATCTATTAAAATGTAAAAAAATTTTATATGATATTGCCTAGGGAATAATGAGAAAAAAAATTAAGGACTGTAAATGTCCAGCAAGGCAAAAAATTTTTTTTCCCCGATATTCCCCATCTGAGGTTGGTTGATTCCAGGAATATGTAGGAGGAATGCTATGTTCCTGTTCCAGGATTGTCTCTTAACAGGTAGGTTGTGTGACCAGTCAGCACTTGAGCTACAACCTAGAAGTGAGATTAAAAGTTGGACAATGGCAAAAGGAAGGTCTAGTGTGGAGGCATAGAGTGTACTCAAACAAGGAAGCAAAACTCTGTGGAGCTATGGAAGGCAGCTTTTGCATTGAAAAGCAACTATAAGAAACGAAGTGATTTACATGAAACTTGCTCTATTCCTTTCTGTTCTGAAGGACAAAATTTCATGGGAAAGAATGATCAAGGAAGTGTGACTCTACAAACACTATTTCCTAGGACTTAAGTTCAACATTGAAATAACTGAGGTTGTGAGTCCTTACAGTTGTGCGGCCTTTGCTCCTTAATACTCTCATCTTTGCTACTTTGCTCCCCTAACATTTATTTTTCTTGTTTTTAACTGTGCTTTTCTTCACATCCATGTGAAATTATTTACTTGACAGAAATAAAGACTAGCTTAAGTACATATTCAATGATAAACAATAACTTAATAATTATTAGATTCAATTATTTGCTTATTCATAATAAACTGACTATTGCAGTGATTACACTTTTTAAAAAGTCACACTATTTCTGATTTTTGCTTACTTTCATTGGCCAATAGCCGCATAACATACTGCATGTAAAAGGAAAGTGACAAGGATGAGTCCTTTCTCTTCCAAGATGCATCATTTTGGTGATTGCCAGTATTCTGTTTGACCTCACAATAGAATTCATTCTAATGTATACTTTTTTTTTTTTTTGGTGAAACTGGGGATTGATCACAGGCCCTTGCGCTTGCCAGGAAAGTGCTTATTTTACTGAACCATCTCCGCAGCCCCGAATGTATACATTTTAATCCAAGAGAAACACTCACTTTTTTTAGGGATGTGAGCAATGTATGTCTGAAGACCAACATAATAACATTAATTCCTTTTTTTCAAGAGTTATGAATTACTGTCCATCTTGCAAAATTCTGGGATTTTTAAACATCTAGCTAGGTCAAATATGCATTTTTTTTTTAATACTGGGCATTGAGCTCAGGACATTGCGCTTGCCAGGCAGGAACTTATTCTACTGAGCTATCTCCTTGGCCCTCAAATATACATTTATTGAGAAGTAAAGGATTCTGCTGAATGAGTTGATCTTTGAATACTTTTATATAGATAGTATATCATTAAAAACCCAAAAGAAAACCCTCTAACTTCTCTTTGTTTTAGTTACTCATGTGTATCACTGATTTTAGTGATCATGTACTTTCATTAACTTCCCTGTAGATTATGCCTATGATGTATGGGTCACCAGAGTCACGAGTGTCTAACTTGCTTCAAGAACTTGGAGGGAGTTTTCACCGGTTGGAACCACTTGTCCTTCACTTAGGCTTGTGCAAGTGTCCTATGGGTGACCTTTGGACACCTGAAAGCTAAGTCTTGCCTCTGCAAGCATGCTAACCCTGCCAGTCTCTAGACACAAATCAGAAGAAGAACAATGAAATTAGATTAGTCATACACAGACAACCAAGAGCTTCATTTTTGCTTTCCTGCAGTTGCCTTCTCCCAGTTCTCAGACTACCCATAGATAGCCCTAAACTTTATCTTCAGGGAAGTGGATTTCAGATATGCTTACCTTTCTCCACATGGGTGGCCACCTCATGGATAAGTCCTTTCTCTTCCAAGACTCATCATTTCAGGGATTGCCAGTACTCTGCTTCATCTCACAATAGAATTCATTCTAATGTATACATTTTAATACAAAAGAAGCACTCAGTTATTAGGGGTGTGAGCAATGTATGTCTGAAGACCACCATAGAAATATTAATTCCTTTTCTCAAGAGGGACCAAAATCAAATCTTTATACCTGTATAACTGTGATCCCAATGTATCCACCACTTATTTTATGAAAGGAAACATCCTATAAACAAGCAAACTACATCTGATTATTGATTTTAATGTTGAAAGTAATGTCAGTCTAGCATGAATACTGTGGCATATACGTGATATTAGTATAGTACTCAGTGTCATTTCCTGATACATAAACTAGAGGAAAAGTAGCAGCAGGGTTTCTCCTTTGGCCTGTTCTTCTTTCTTACTTTTTACCTTAACTATAAAGTGCTTCACAGAAATGAAGTATTTCTTTCTTTGAACCATAAAAATAATTATAGTTTCTATTTTTAAAAAATTATGTACCTCTATGCATACACGTACTTGTGTGTCCACATATATGTATGTTTATGTAGAATTAGCAAAAAGCATGCTTATTTGTATTCATCCAGACATAGATATGCCTACACTCACCTTTTAGCTAAACAGCATTCGTTCTTATTGTTAGAGAGGTTGAATCAATCAACTGCTTTCTCTAATGATGGAAGCAGATGGAAATAGAATGAGCTTCTGAATCTTCCTCAAGGGCATTGTAGAGGACGCTGCACCCTTAACTGAAAATTGCTCAATTTTGCAGTAGAGTTGGCCAATGTAGACATAGTCTTATATTTTCGCTAATTTTGAATTAATACTCTAGAAACCAGCAGCTGACAATGAGCCTGAACAGTTGGTTTCACACCTGAGGCCTCTTTTAAAAGACCATTCTCATCACCGTCAAACAACAGGAGGATCTATTAGAGGGGAAATGAGTGCATTTTCTCTAAGACTACTTAAGTGGGAGTTTCCTTTGAACTAATTAAGATTCGATTCTATTTCAGAAGCTAATGTTGGAAGCAGGCAGTCTGTTTGAGAATTAATAAATGAAATCGGAAGGTTCCAGAACACTTGAAATGGTCCTTTTGGCCTGATGGGTGCTCAGTAAAAGTGCTTCTAGAAACTAGCTAAAGAAAGGATAATACCTTATGCATGATATCAAATGTCTGAGGTGAATGATCATGTTATATGAAATTGCTAATAACACCTAAGAACTTTTCCAAATGAGATGAAATACTTTTGACTATTATAAACATGGTATTAAGTTTGTAAGCTTTTACAATTCCCAGATGTCTTAGGCAGGAGAGACTATAATCTGGATGATTTTATATTATCTAGGATATTGTTGATATAATATGATTCATGGTTCCCAGCTTTAATTTTTAGGTTTTTGTACACATGTACAGTACATAATGATTACATGTACAGAACACATCTTAATTATTTATTCATCCCTTCCCCTTTCAACTCTTGGTCTCTTTCCCATTTGTAAAGGATTTATCCCATCATTCCCCATTATTTGCTTTTTTTTTTTTTAAATGAATTTAGGGCAGAGTCTACAGGGTCTACAAGGTCTCACTACAAAAATTGGACTCATAGTGATTCTCCTGTTTGCAGGCTGCCAAGCGTTGGGATTACAGGCATATGCCACCGCATCTGGTCTTGGTGGCCAGTTCAGCCTGCCCATGGGTCAGGCCAGTGTGGCATGTGGTGCCGAGAATCAAACCCTGGTCCCTGCACTTGCCTAAGCAGGAGCTTAGTCCACAGAGCTATCTTGCCAGCCCTTAGAAACCTGCTCTTAAAGATGCCTTTCTTGAGAAACATATGGGCAAACTCATTGAAACTGAAGTCTTTACTGTGAAAGGGGCTACTGCACACCAGCAGGGATCCACCTGTACAGGGTATCAGAGTAAACCATCTTTTGTGGCTATGCAATTTATAATGGGCTCAAATCAGTTCCACAGGAATTTCTTTTAGGTTTGATAAAAACCTAAAAGTAAAGCTAGACCTCCTTAATTATTTTTTTCTAACTATCTCTCTGTCTTTGAAGGAAAAATATTAAAAAATTAAAAAAAATTCATTTGTATTTTGGTTAATGCATATATACACAGTAAACGCCTCTTATGTGTTCAACTGAAGTTCGCTGAACTGATCACTCAGAATATAGTTCAAGAATATTGCATGTATTCTTGCTCCCAGAACTATTAATAAGAATAAGTTTCACTGTGATTTACTAATCTAAATGTCATTTGCCTTCAACATGGTCATTTCTGTTACACTGCTATATGCCACAAAAAGAAATGTTTGAGGGTATTTCCTAAAAAACAAATAGCCACCTAATTGCTAGCTTGTTAAGATTATAGCTATCCTTCAGATGAAAGTTCTGGAACTAGTGGCTAAAACTTTAGCCTGCATTTTATTTTATTTTTTAAATCTGTATTTATTTGGTACAGGGTCTCACTACACAGCATGGATATATAGTAATCCGTCTGTCTCAGCCTCCCTAGCACTGTGATTATAGTTGTGTCCCACCATGCCTGGTTTCAGTGGCTGGCACTATGTGTCCCAAGGTTCCAGGGCCAGTACGGCATGTGGTGTCGGGGATCTAACCTGGGTCCTTGCACTTGCCAGAAAGGCACTTAGACTGCTGAGCTATCTCCCAAGCCCCTACCCCATATTTTAGATCAGGAAATCAGGATTTATTTTTGGTCAGTGTTAATATAGAGACAGGAAACAAAAATCTCCATGGAACAATTATATCTAGTTTGCTTTTCTTTTTGAACAATGAAAATTTGGATGTCACAATGATAAAATTTTATTCACCATAGAAAGCCTTTCTGGGGCCTGGGAGATGGCTCAGTGGAATAAGTGTTTCCCTGGCAAGCGCAAGGGCCTGAGTTCAATCCCTGGTTCTGAAAAAAAAAAAGGAAAGCCTTCCTGTGGAAAAGTGCTTTCTCGTGAGACAGTTGATGAATTTGGTTTGAGTAAATAGTGGTTACCCCTGCATTGATAGATTTTTTGGAGAAAGTTTTCTGTTATTTGTATTATACTGATCTTCATCATAATACAATAGCCTTGGATGGGTAGCTTTTCTGACTTAGATGAATATGGAGAATAATTGAGAATTTCTAAGTACCTCATCTATTTCTCAATTGTGAAGAGCTAATTGAATCATTATATATTGAAATATAGTCCTCTCAAAATTTCTGACATTTGCTTCTAGGAAAAATGACGTTTGACATATTTTTTTAAAATTGCCTGAAAATGAATATCAAAAATCAATGATGAATTGAAAAACAGTAACTTGCTTAAAAATGAACTGTTTTTCCAAATGAAAACGGCATAATAAGATCTTGAGTTTTTTGAGATCATTTTAAAGAAAATCTCTATCAACTTCCCTTTACTTGGGAGCATTGTAAAACTAAAAACAATTAAGTTTTTGAGATAGATTTAATTTTTTCTTCTTTTAAGTACCAGTATAAACATCTGCCATCTGGCATAGAAATTACCTCATATGGCAGGAGGAGAGATGAGATTTATTTAAAAGTTCTTTGTCTTTGATACTTTCCCCTGCTGCATTTTCCACTAATGTAATTTGAACCTGACTGTATTTAAATAACCATTTATCGCTGTAATGGAAGAGCGGACTTAAAAATACATAACTGCTGTCATTCCAAGAGTCTGTATTAAGGAAACATAGACTCTTCCACTCTAGAGCAGACCATTAGTCTATCTTGTCTAACCCTTACCTCTGACAGTAGCCAACACTGAAGACAATGATGAACAGCAGGAATATGCAACCACGTTTTAGGGAAATAATTGTTTTATCAACTCATACTCTTATACTGTATGATATTAGCATGGGATTATCTATTTATATTATTAATTTCATCAATCAATGAACTAGCAAGTTCTTTTAACTTTCAAATCATGCCAGATTAGCGATGGAATCTCTGTGAAATACTCTATCTGAAGCATTAGGATTTTTTGTTTGTTTTGTACAGGGAATTCAGGGGATTGAACTCAGGACCTTGCTCTTGCCAGACAGGCACTTGTGCCACTGAGCTATCTCCCCTGTGCTAGATTTTATTTTTTTTTAATGCCTTCACTTTTAAGTATAAGGAAAGTATGGGGAAGTTCAAGCTGTATAGTAAAACAAAGCCAAACCCTTTAATTTTGGCTTGTACTTCAAAGTCTAGATAAAAATGTATTTACTACAAAAGTTCAGCTTGCAGGTCAAGAAGACAATCTAACACTATCTAATTCTGTACTAAATTTACTATTGATAGTAGCAGAATAATCCTCTGGCGAGTGATTAATGGGGTGGCTGGAATATAGGCCTACAAATTTTTATCTTCCTTGACAACTCACCAATGTCACTGAAAAAAATATTACAGCAACAAATTCATCTCTTGATCTATCTCTGAAGTTATAGGTGCATGAGATGAACAGAACACGAAATGTGGAGCTCAAACACACACAGATGCACACATACACGAGAACACTCATGCATGACGCCCTGACTCAGGAAGGTGCACCCCACCCACGGCCCGCATTGCCCCAGCGTTCCAGTCGTATCACTTGCTGATGGCCCCAGAGGCTGTTACCTGTCTTTGACTTTCTCCTCTGCTAGTCACGGCCTCACCTCTCCATAAGTGAATATAAATGTTCTTTGTGCTTAGATAAATTATGCACAGTATTAGATTACTGTGATAATCCCTGAAGGAATTATAAGCGCATAAAATTGGTGTACACTTTCACTTCCCTTCTCACCTGGTCCACGAAATACACTCATAAAATAGCTTTTATTCTTCTTATCACCTTCAAAACCAGAAAAAGAAAAGCTTGAGCATCAAAACGATTTTTTATTAATGAGCATTCTGGCCAAATTACAAGCACCTCTGTTGATATGAACACCTGTTCTAGATGAGTTCTTCCCAATGTTAAAATTTAAAGAATTTAAGTAATTTGGCTAAATGCTTGTACATCTGGCTGCTAGGTTGAGTAGGTTCTTACTTTTGGATTTTAGAAAATGTCCTCTGGTGCAGTGATGGTTACCACCACAGCATTTGGAAAGTTCAGCAAAAAAATCTTTTCAGGTTTGAGCTGAAGAACGGATAGTACGAGGGACTTGTGTGTAGAGAAGTGTGTGATGTCGTACTATCAGGCTCCGGAGCAATGATGTCTTTGCTGGTAGTTTAATCATCTCTTTTCCTGGAATGGCCAGAGTCCTCAATGACACTCTTTCATTATTGGTTTTTATCCTTTTAGAAATATAATGAGATCACACAAAGCCATGGATAACTAAAAATATCCAAATTGAAGTGCTCAGGTAGTGAATGAGTTTCAAAAGTGCTCTTTAAATCAGTCAGCAGTTGAAAATAATTTATTTCAATCACCGATGTATTGAGCTAGCTGCAGAAAGAGAAGGAAAATAAATAACCCCAAAGAAGCAAAAATAAATAAATAAATAAAAGAATGAAAGAAATAAAAAGAATGATAGCTCTTATTCCTTTCTAAAATAAAATAAATAACCTTTAGTTTGAATCAAACACTACCAGCTTTGGGAAAACTTGCATTGGTTTCGTGAACACAAAGGTTTGTCTTCCCATGCAGGGGTAAAGGATATAGAGTGAATAGTTCTTTGAGCTAGGATTAACTCCTGCCTTTTCAATGTCCCTTGACTCTCAGAAACAAATGCAAATATCATCCATAATGCTACTAGACACTCTTTAGACCTATTGGCCACAATTTTGACTTTAACGTAAGACAGTGTTAATGCTACTGTCCATCTCAATGGTTTTCGGTGAAAACAAATTTTATGTTTCCATCCCCTGGTTTCAGGTCATGTGGCAATGTCAGCATTCCTACGCTGGTACTGGCATATGTGGGATAGAAGCATGAGATGCTGCTAGTCCCCTCACAGTGACAAATTGTCTGGACCGAGTGTGAATGGTGCTGAAGTTAAACATAGCTCTAAATGAACAGTATGGAAAACAGCCACAGAAAGGTTTGAAATATCTGGCCATGTCTTGTAGGATGAGAACTGCCTGTGGCATCTATGCATTAAATGAAAGCATAGCTGGGTCTGGGGAGTTAGCTTGGTGGTCTAAGCACCTGCCTGGTAAGTCCAAGGACCCGGGTTCTATTCCTGGTACTACCTGTCCTACTGGCCCCAGAATCATGGTTGTTCTGTGCCAGCCACCAAAGCCTGGCATGATTGTGCATGCCTATAATCCCAGCGCTGAGGAGGCAGGATCACTATGAGTCCAACCTGCCTAGTGAGACCCTGTGCCAAATAAAGATTAAATAAAAAAATTAAAGCATAGCCCCAACAATATGCAATGGTAAAAAGTGATGTGGTAAGATTTTAATGCTAGGGGCCGGGGAGATGGCTCAGTAGAATAAGGGCTTCCCTGGCAAGTGCAAGGATCTGAGTTCAATCCCCAGTTTAAAAAAAAAATAATGCTTAATTTTTAATATTCCTTGAAAGAAACAGGGAGAACCCTTTGACTTATTTCTGGTTGGTTCCTCCACTTTCCATTGGTGTTGGAGAAGAGAATGACTTCAAGTCAATTTTCAGTAGCAATCTTTGTCATCTCCTTTCCATAGTGCTTTCCTTTGCTCTGCAGCCTACCTGTCTAATCTTGCTATTTGGTACCACCCTGGGGCAGGGTGAAGGATTTGTTCTGAACTCTTGACAGGGAAGTGCACTTCTTGATTGAGTTCTGGGTGGGAAGGCAACATTTGCTGGCTGTAAATATGAACACCAAGCTTTTCTTGAGTCATATTCCTGCACCTCCACTCACCCTCCTCACCTGCTCGGCTCTCTGCACTATTTTTTTATTTAACCATTTTCTAGGCAACAAGACAGCAAGATGTCACTGAAGTGGTGAGATATTCAAGCATGTCTCTGCAGTTTCAGGTGATGGTTTCGAGGTTAATTTCTTTCTGCTTATTTATTCTTTCATTGATCATACAGATTAATAAGCTTCATTTTGGCAGAGTCATATATATATATATATATATATATATGACATATTTTGATCACTTTCACACACTCTTGTCTCCTCCATTCTGGGCCCTACATCTAGTTTTACTTTTGGGGCTAGGACTTGGGTTCAACATGCATCATACATGCTGTTCATATTTGTTCCTCCAACAAATTCCTAACCTTACATTTTCTGAGAAGGAAGGGCACTTTACCAGGTATCATCTGTTTTGTTAATTTTAAGACAATAGATCTACATTGAGAAACACTTTCTTTGTTGGATTTCCTTCCAATTTGAGAAGGAAGGCTTTTGGATATAATTACCAATGCTGACTTGCAAAATTACCCCTAAGCTGAAGACGTATCTCCAATATATTCCCAAATGACTCCACTTGAAAATGAGCATGGTCCTGGCCAGATGGCTGGGCCAGTTTCCCATCCTATTTCTCTGCTCCCCACTGAACATGCAAATTCATACACCCGCTCTCCCACTGTTCCAGTGCCACCACCGCCTTCATTTCTTGACCACTTCTAAAGAAATGTGATCTTCAGATAATTTTTGAATGAGGGCAATCATAATAGTGTTGATGATAAAAATCCAAATTCAGGGAAGATGTGTTTGATGCTGAAGTTAGAGCATTTGTACGTGGTGTTAAAGGTGCACTAAGTGGGTATTAATCTTATTTTCTCCTTTCATTTTACATGAAAGCTGTCATTATTGGGATAAGAATAAAATGAGCATAAGTATGATAAATGGTAAGTGCACACTGGAGTCAATACACCACTCTGAGCGAGCATTACTAATCAAGCGGTGCAGTAGGCTAATGCACCATGTGTGTGAGCATCTCAGAGTCTAAATTTGTAACTCAGGGAAGCTTGGCATTTAGCTGGAGCTGCCTCTGGCTTAAGGTGAAACAAAGGGTAAAATCATGTGTGGATTATAGTAGCAAATCATGTTTCCGAAGGTGCCTTTGCAAGATCATGTAAAACACAAAACTAATTCTACGTCTCTAACAAGGCTTCACATATACATGAATTGTTTAATGAATGTTAAATAATGTTAATAAAAGTGGGTGAGGGAGTACCATACTTACTTTTTTTTAAATGAACAGTGAAAAGGAAGAATAAGAGAATCAATTAGTTCTCAGTTTGAAAGCTTTGCCTTATATATTAAAGCTGATGAACACAGTTTTAAAAATGCAGGCACTGAATTCTCTAAGCTATTGGGGATCTGCTATCCTTTCGACATACTTTTTAGACTTGATTTTTAATTATTAATACATAAATGAGTCTCACTGCTTTTAAAGATCTCAAGATCTCTTACACAGCTTCTTTGTTAACAGTAATATCATTTACGATATCCTATTCCAGTTAGCAAGAAAATCAAGAAGTTGTCTGGTATTTCAATTTGAAATACATTTCTTAGAGAAGAATAGCTAGCAATTGAACTCCATGGAAATATGGCTAGTTAACTGGGCATATGTTGGTCAGGAAAACTATTGCAAGCTGTAATTCTATTGCTGATTCTTAGAAAGAAAGATAATTCTTATTGATATTAGTCACCTTGGCTCTTGCTTTTGATATTTTAGATCATAGCTGTTGTACTTCCCTCTCAGGTGGCTGTTAAATTAACTACTTACCAGTTCAATTACTTAAATACAACATGACCAAAAAGTTCATTTTTCCTTTAATTTTGATAAGATAATGTAACAGGAAATATAAAAACAACTTCATCATATTTATACAATACGAGAATAGACTCATTAAAATGACACCTACATGAGCAATGCTCAGGAGAGTTAGTATATAAATAAATGCACTGCATGAGGGATGCTCAAGGCAAACTCTTAAATAGTTTGATAATTAGTGTTTATTGAGCATCTTCTATGTGCCTGCATCATTGTTAGGTAGATTGAGAGCCACAAATAATACGATACTGCAAAACAGGAAGTCCATGCCCTGGGAAGAGTTGGAAGAGACATTTGAACAAGGAAGAAACAAATGATCATGACCAGAAGTGAAGGCTAGTGCCTTCACTTTCCATCTCATAAACTAGCCACACTCACCTCTATTCTCATGTCCCTGCTCAAAATGCAGTTAAGACTTGCTACTATCTGAACAATTGGTAGAAAATATTCAAGAGAATGGAAAGGAAAATGGTCATGGGTATAAAAGAATCCAGTGTTTGGAAGACAGCACGATACCTGCTGATCCCAAGGGAAGCCAAAGTCATTCACTGAAGTGAGGCAGGAGATAAGAGAATTTCTGCATCACATATGGTGTAAATAAAGTCATTGGAAGGAGATGTGGCCCTGATGTCAGAAGGATCTGGGCTTACCTTTCTAATCTTTAACCAATTGGTCTTAATCTGTCATATTATAATTCTCTTATCCATACAATGAGGAAGAGAATATGTATTTATAATGTAATACACATCTTTACAGAATGGTTTCTACAGTGAATAAGAATGTAAAGCAGATTGTTTTGCGGTCTGGGGAGGATACTATTCAAATCCAGGGAATTATTTTAAGCTCTTATATTCATTCACATTTGTATGTGGTTTCACTAAAAAAGAAAGATTAGTTTGAAGTTTATCCTGCTGGCTTGGTAAAATCAGTAAAAATATTTACCTGACTTTTTGTTGCTGAGTATAAGATAAAATGTATTGTCTTCAGCTAAGTAGATTATCAGCGGTTTTCTTTTAATACCCCAAACTATTTACTTGTAACTCAAACTATGACAGGTAAGTTTATAAAATTTCATAACAGGCAGATCAAATGCATGAAATGGTTCGCAGTCTTGAGTTTGTTTTTCCACTCTACGTAATGCAGAGGGAACCTTCTCCAATTGGAACTTCAGCAGTTTCACAAAAGGTTAATAGAAATTAGTTTCTTTCAAGCCTGTATTTTAGGGTAGTTTTTTCAAACTTTCTTCTTAATTGCTCAACTATACTTGAATGATCATAGCTGTAGGATAGGTAGATAGAAATGCTCTCATTTTCATCCAATATTTAACTACTACTCAGCTATCAGTTGATGTAGTACTTTTAAAATCTCCTGAAGATGGACTTCATTCTTTATTTTAGGTGTAATGAAAAGTCCAATACAATAAGAAATGTCCTGAGATTTTTTCCTTCTCAAGCATTAGATCACAAGCCATCTTACTGTCTGCTTCTGCTATCCCAATCCACCATTTGTTTCTCCCAACAAAACTGGCCTTGTTTACTATCATGAAACACATAAACTTCTCACAGAGTTAACGATTCTTGGGAGCATGGTGAAGAGTAACAATCCAGGATTGTAAGCATAAAAATAGCAGATTAAACATCTTAGAACGTTAAAAATGTCTATTTATAGATGCTTTCTAAACGCAAGTTTTAACCTTGCTCTATGTTTCTGAGCTTAATTCCCCTCACTCTCTTAAGAACTTTAAACAGCATAAAATGAAAATAATTTCTCCCATTTTTATAGTACAGTAAAGTTTGACTATCTTTCATTGTTGCTAAATTATGACCTTGTATTTGTACTTTGCATTCCCCACTTTCCAAAGGAAGTGATTCCCTGTTATGAGACATTGCTGTTTACTATGACATTTTTCTATATATTCCGTTAATGGACAAAATGACAATGATTAAAATATGTTAATGTTTTGATTTGAGAGCTGGGTTACACTTCATTTCATTAAGTGGAATAAGTTAGTCAAGGAACTGAATACAGTTGGCTGTTTTTATAGTCTGAAAAGGGTTAAGAGGAAGGAAATGGGCATGAGTCTTGCCCATCTAGCTCAGCTTTTGTCTTGTTTATCTTTCTCATTCCTGTCACCATGTCTCCCCGGGTAGAACTGTTCACAGTAGGACCAACAGATCCCTACATCTGGCATCAAAACAGGATGCCTGAGAATGCTCAATGACCTATTTGGATACTAGAGCATGCTGTCAAGCTATACCATGAAGCCAGGTCTGTAGAAGAAGTCAAGAATGATGAGGCCAGATCCAAGCAGTTGAAGGAATTGACAAAATTGAAGTCTAAGATCTAAATAGATGTAAAATATATAAAGATAACTGAGCTAAATTTGACTAGTATTTAGACAAAAAATATAAAATATGCATGTTGGAGATTAAAAAAATGTATTTTTTCCAAAATTTTCTGATAAGAGATCTCTGCTTATCGACAAACAACAAAATCTGACTAGTCTATTTACAAGTATAAATTTCCAAAAAATTGCCATAGAGTTACTATAAATTAATCTGGTCAGACATATATAGTTGAATACACTCAAAATTTTGTAAAGATGGCTATTTGTGTGTATGATGCATTTGTCTATGTGTGTGTTGTTCTGTGAACAACTGTTCCCTTTTTCTTATTTAAGTTTGTTGATAATTTGTTCATAATACTAGGTGAGGTATAGGTTTAAAAGCATGCTTTTTCTTAAGTTACCAGCTGGTCTAAGTCATATCAAAATTGGTTCATACACAGATTATTGCAAAGTTTAGTTAAGCAAAAATTCCTTAGAGTGGGGAGAAATTATTCAGAGAAGAGTCCTATTGATGAATGAGAGGTGTGGCCAACCTTTTTGTTCATTAATGAGAAGCTCCCAAAAATTGTAATAATCTCTCAAGAGACACCCTCAATAAATTGGTCATTGGTTTAAACATAAAAGTCTTTCAGAAAAATAATAATTAGGTTTCTCTTTAAAAAATTTTTTTTAGGGCTGGTGATATTGCTCAGTGAACTAAGTGCTTGCTTAGGTAAGTGCAGGGTCCAGGGTTTGATTCTTGGCACCACATGCCACACTGGCCCTCCCTGCAGGTGTGCTGAGCCAGCAATGTACTCCAGTGTGGTGGTGCACACCTCTAATCCCAGCAATAGGGAGGCAGAAAGGAGGATCACTATGAGTCTGAGCTGCA
>NDGN011348826.1:0-17964 GCA_002564285.1 Tympanoctomys barrerae | reverse complement strand
TGCCCCTGGATCCTTGCATGCAGCTGTAACTGAGCAGTCTGACTTGGAGACAGCGAGGACCTGTCAGCAGGCCTCCAGTCTTCCTGCAAGTTCATCATGGATGACGACAGAAATAAGTGTGCTGCAGAACAGTGAGACACTGGTGCCGCGCCCATCTGCTAGCTGTGATCCTTGGCTGTCCAGGAGACAAGGCGGCTGGGCTGGGGCAGTTTCCATGCACACATGTGGAATCACATAGCCGAGTCCCACTTCTTAGCCACGTCTTGTTGCGAGCGTGAGGCAGCGCACTGAACACATCATCTGCTGGATGTGCAGACTTCACAGCCGCCCTCCCTGGATCTGAGGGTCTGCTTTGTACTTCGGTGTCTGTCAGAGTCTTCAAGACAGTTAAGAACTGTCTCACTGGACTTGGGGTACTCTCTGCTTGTTCTGATCCCAAGCGCAGTGAAACCACCCCCTGGAGTAAGGAGCGGTGCACAGCTGTCTACTGTTTGGCGCAGACAGCTTTTGATGAAATGAGGAAGAAGGAGGTATTGACTTTCTGGTTCCTGTTCTATCAGTGGCCTGTTAATCAACAGGATAAATTATTGCTCTTCAGAGATGGGAGGGGAGCCCCTGGCTAAAAGTACTGTGCCTTTCTTTTACCTTATTTTTCTCTTCCCTGGGAGAGGATCTTTGCTCCAGCCGTTTGTTCCTCCGGGGTTTTGTTAAGGACTGAAGGGAACCTGAAGGGAGCTCTTTTGATTTATCTTCTCTCCTTTCCTTTTGGTCACTCCACAGGGCTAAAATAGCCGAGTTGGCTTTAATATGTCGCCATTAGAGACCAAGCATTAGCTGAAATAAACCATCATGCCTCACAATGAAAAATGTCCCCTGATTGGCTAATTAATCAGTCAAAGGGGAATGACATGGCTCTCGGCTTGAGGGACTGTGCTAGAGAGAAACAGGCTGTTGATAAATGGTTTTCCAACAAATTCATATATCAAGGAATCTTAGTCATTTTTTAACTACAGTTTGTGTGACTGCAATTTTTTTCTAACTTTTTCTTTTCTGCTGCTCTTGCTGTTTAGGCTCTGTTTTTGTGGTGTTGATAGAAAAATATAGGATTTTATATATGAGAGAATAAATGCTTTCTACTTTTTTATTGGTTTGTTAGATTGATTGGTTTTCACTGTCTGGGTTTATCAATAGGTGAAAATCCAATTGGTTTTCCCAAAATAATTTATGGGATTATCTTTTCCTGGCTTCCTTCAAAGTTAGGTCTCCACATTGTGGCCCACACTGCCTCAGTTTAGCTCCTGGCTTTAGCAGTGATCCGCTGGGCTGGTCCTTAACCTCTACATGCTTTTCCTTCCTCGTCTTTAAACCAAGAATAAGAAGAGAATCACCTGTCACCTGCCAGAGTTGCCATGAGGATTAAACAGAGCACAGATAATGCATTTGCAGCAGTGGCTGGTACAGAGAGAGGATTTGTTAAATACCTGCTGGCGTTTAAGAAATTACTGGAGATTAAACCCAGGGTCCTCGCACTGAGCTACATCTCCCTATTCTGAGTTTTACTTTGAGACAAGTTCTTGCTGAGTTGTCCGGGCTGGGCTCAAACTTGGTGCTCCCACTTCAGCTGAGAGTGCTGGATGGATTACAGATGTGCCACCACACCTGGCTGCTGTTATTTCTGATCAAGTACATGAGCACAGATTAAAAATGTTAGTCAATACATGCTGAGAGTGGCAACCAGCGTTCTTCACTCATATCCTTTGCTGCTTTAGCTTCTAAATCTGTTGTCTACAACATCTGCAGTTCTTTTAAAACTATCTGATATTTACCTCCACATTTTATTATAATCTTGTAATCTGATGTTTCTTGATATGTTGATTCTTAATATCTACACTTCTGATTGGTTGGGAATCTTTACTAAATTACTGATGTGTTATAATTACTTAGTACTTGCATTTTTATGACAGAAAATATTGTTTCCTACTTTGCCAAATAGTGTGCTATAGCACTTCCTTTTACAGCTGTGAGTTTGTTTGTTGGTGTGAAGCACAGACCTCTCTGAGTCTGTGTGCTTTCCCACACCCTCTAGGGGCCCTTCTGGTAGCGCTGTGTGCACTTGTCATCACACCTGTTGTCACACATGTTAGCAGCTGGCTGGGTCTGTTGCTCTCCTGGCACCTCTTCTTCCTGCCCATGCTTACAGCCTGCTGGGGGCCGCGACCATCCTCCTGGGCTCCCCCTCCACCTGTCAGCTCCTCATTCTCCTGCAGCTGCCTTCTCTGAACGTCCAGGTCTTAGCATCTCTGTCTTCAAATGATGTGAGATCGGTTTTAAATTCTGGGCTGAAAATTGTTCTCTTTGAGAGTGTCCAGGGAGTTACTTGCTATCTTCAGGTGTCCATTGTTGGTGTCCTCACACAGGGCTGTTCACTTTGTTTCTCCAGGAGGTTTTAGCATGGACCTATCCTTGAATTCTAGGATCTCCTGGCTGTGTGGGTTGGTTGTGATTTTATTCACTAGAAACATCATATTTTTCTGTTAGTTCTGGAAAGTTCCTTTTTATTTCTTTCTCCTCACCTGCCACTTTCTCTGAATATCATTAATTGCTTGGGCATCTTGGATTATTCCTCAGATTTTTCTTTTGTCTGAGATTTCTCTGTATCTTTGTTCTTTGGAGATTTTCTTGTAAGTACATCTCTCATTTTTAATTTCTCAGATCTATTTCTGACTATCCTTTATATTTACTTATTCTTGTTTTTTTGAAACAAGGTCTCTCCATGTAGTTCTGGCTCTCCTTGAACTCACTGTGTAGTCTAAACTGGACTTGAACTCAAGCAATCTGCCTGCCTCAGCCTCCCAAGTGTTGAGATTACAGGGGTGTGCTACTCACCCAGTTTATATTTATTCATTTTGTTTCATGGGTGTAATGGTACATTCCCTCCTCTCTGAGTGAGTCTTACTGATGAGATTCACAGATGCAGTTTCTGTCTTTTTCTTCGAGTGCCTCTTTCTTTTAGTCTCCTGTCCTGTTGGCAGTTTCCTAGAATAGCCCAGGAGGTAATGAGGAGCTCCCCTGGGAGCCCTTCCTGCCTTTTTATAGGTGATCTCTGGGATCATCCTTTTCACTAGGCAGCCCCTGGAAAGCAGGATTCACAGGGTGTGCTGTCTGTGGAGGCAGCTTCTGTAGTGTGGCTTTCTGGCCTTGGGGGGCAAAGGCCTGAAGTCTGTTGTCTGAGATGAAGAGGGCCCTCCTCCCCCCCTGGCCCCTCTCCTGGTGTGGAGCCTGTCCCCTGGCCTCCAGGTATAGCTCAGGCCGGGCAGCAGAGCCACATGGGTGCAGCGTCTGCAGAGAACTGTGCCTCCTGTCAGCTCGGAGGAGCTCCTAGTGGCCGTTCCCCGGCTCTGTGATGTGGACGGAGCCTTACTGTGCCTGAAGGGTAAAAGCAAACCCTTACCGAGGAAAGGTAGTTCACACACGGGGAAGCCATTCAGACTGGAAAAAGTATTAAAAGATTTAACAGCGTTTTCTTAGCCATCCCTTGTAGAATGTAATAAGCTGTTGTATCTCAGAATACTTAGAAGGAAAGGGTGGAATGATTGTTGTTTCCAAATTCTCACTTGGGCATTATTCCCACCGTAAAATAAAAACTTACTTTTGTTTTATTTGCTACTCAGATATACTCCCTTATAAGGTACATGGTTGCCCTAGAAATAATCTAAACTTCAGGCAGTCCGCTGTTCCATGCAGCTCTTCCTCCCTCCACACCCCCACTCCACACACGCTGCCTCCTACCTCAGCCTTTTCAGTGTGAGCCTGGGAAAGCGCCCCCTGAAGTGAAGGAGGTGGTCTTGCTTCTGCTGTGTCCTCAGCGCTGGTGGTGCTTCTTCTGGGAGCTCGGCGTTAGTGATCAGCTAAGTGCCTTCATGGCCTAAAGTAGATCAAGGAGAGGTGCCCCTCTTAATATATAGCTCTGCAGTGGACTGCAGAAAGTGCCCTCTGCCTGTAGAAACGCACCACCATCGTTAGTACCTCGGCCTGGAGCCTTGTGTGTGGGACTCTTGTCACCAGCATGCTGCCCTTGCTGCGTGCTTCCTCCGTGCACACTTGGGAGGCCAGCCCAGGTCAGATCCCTTGCCCCAGCCCCATGCTCCTCTCCCTCAGAAGGGATGCAGGGTTGCTGCCAGGAGAGCAGGCCTCCCTGGGGCAGAGTCGTACGCTTAGGAAGGATGAATGGAAACTGACTGTGATGCTGAAATGGAAAAAGGCGTGAAGTGAGTGCTTAACAGCATTTCCATTTAGCCCTTTGACCTGTCGACGACTACTCTGTGAGCTTAGACCGTGCCTTGATTTCTCTAGTTGAGTTTTAGATTAAAGCATCACAGGTGTTGCTTCATGTGACAGTGATGGGGAGGGGAAAACCTTTCTCAGAGTTGTAGGGAAGAAAGTGAAAGCACTCCCCATATTTTTATTAGAGGTTTCTTGTTTACCTGTAATTGTTGGATAGTGAACTGGAGTGTGAGCTCTAGCTTTTTTCTTCTATCTCTCTTATCCAGTTAGATCATCACAAACTTACTGATTTTGTATTTTTAATATCTGCTTTTTAATTGCTATTGATGAAACTGTTCTTAATCTCATCACCCCTGAGCTATAATCCTTGGTGCCTCCTTCAGCTTGGCTTTTTCTTTTTTTAAGATAATCTGTTTTTTCAAAATTATCTCATTTCTGGTGTTCTTGTCCAGTGTCAAGTAACAACTGTAAAATACCAGACCCTCAGCAACTTGCCCTGCTGCACCTTTCCAGTCCTAACGGTCCCAATGCTGATCTCCTCAGGGCCTTTCTTGGCCAGCACCGGCCTGCTGCCACCTCCACTTGGGAAGCGCTCTTCCCATCATTGTGGAGGGAAGAGCAGAGGTGTGCAGGTCGTCGAGCAGGGCCATAGTGCAGTGTTGCTCTGTCGTCTCCTTGGCAGGTTTTTATTATATACTTCTGTGCTGGGCTTGCTGCAGGAACAGAACAGGTATGAGCCACTGCCTTCTAGGGTGTGGCGCCTTTAGGAAAGCTTTCCCCGTCTCAGTCCTTTCACCCAACTCTGTGTTTATCTCAATGTGCTGATCTCCATGTGCTACCTGAGCTTGTTGCCTTTTATTAGTGTAGGCCTTAGTGTCTCATCCATGCATCAGATGCCATCCCTGCCCTGGCTCAGGTCAAGCTCATTGTCTTAGTAGTTGCTCACTTAGGTAACTGAGTTGTAATTAGGCTGATAGATCAAACTTCTTTAATACTAATGAGAATCAAGTTATTGATTTCTGTGATTCATAATTGTAATCTTATAAATACGGTTAAATTCCTACTACCAAAATCTCTTACATTAACCATTATATTAAGAGTTACTCAGAATTCACTTCCATAGTAACTGAACAGAACAAGAGTGCTTTGCTTATGAAAAGTCCACTGCCTCACTCATCAGTGAGTGTGACCAAGCAATGAGCCGGTGTACGTACCTGCTGGGCACCACCTGAGCCGGCATCTTGTTACTGGGATGTCCTGAGTGCGTTCTGGTCCCTGGTAGTCTTTAGCCACAGGAGACACAGGGTAGACTTGTAAGCTCAGGGGCTTCATAAGGAAACAAACAAATCCCAAATGTGGAGCATAGTTGGCAGGAACTGACCCAATTTCTATAATAAGTCAGTGGCATGAGAAAAAAAGGGTAATGGGGCAGATGTGTCTTCTCCATGTGTCTTCTTGTCCTGTGAATTAATATTGATAGGTGGAAACTGAGGTGAAATGGAGAGGATCCTCGTTGTGAGGCTTCTGGGCCTCTAGCGCACCCCCTGGACCCCTGTGCCTGCTTCCTTCTGGGCTCTTTGGCATCTCCACTCCACCACCTACGAAAGCCATTCTGGGGAGCAGCAGCAGTTAGCAAGCTAAGGCTTTGGGCTGAGGTTTTGTTGTCATTTGGTTCTGGAGAGACAGAAGTCCAGGGGTGGGAGCAAGTTCGGAAAGTGATGGTTTTCTCCTAGGATGAAGCAGGAAGTGCAGAGCTGGTCATCATTAGGACTATCCAGATTTGATTGGTTTCCCTGAAGTGAAAGTGATTTCCATATTGTGAGGCTTGATCTGTTTGTGGGGTAAAGCACACTGAGTGTCCTTAGTATGTGCATGGCTTGCTGTGAGTCACAGAAGTTTGTCCCCTTGCCAAGGTGACCCATGTGTGGTCAGACCTCTGAGCTTCACTGACACCTGCCAGTATGCTCCAGAGCAGAGGCCCTTAGAGATGTGAGCTGTGGCTTTGTGGCTTGTGGTGGTTTGTTTTTACAATACCAGGGATTGAGCCCCGGGAGCTCTACCACTGATGTGGCCACACCTCTCCTTTCATTCTTCTTTATTTTGAAACAGTGTCTCAGTGCATTGCCCAGGCTGGACTCTAGTTTGTGGTTCTCCTGTCAGCTTCTTCAATAGCTGAGATTATAGGCATGCATTGCTATGTCGGGCATCAGAAAGTTTCTTAATTATCCTAAATTTCACTCCTCAGTGCTTCCATCCCCCAAACCGCCTTTTTAATTTGTTCATTTCTTTGAAGTCTTTGGGATCTTTCATTTGTGTACATTTCACTTTATCAGTAGGATACAGTTGTGAATCGTATATGTTGCTTACTTCCTTTTCGTATTGGAGGAACAATCCTGTCAGCTTGCCACGTTGCAGTAACTGCTGTGTGTTCTGTCTCCTTTGTCACTCTCTGCAAGCAGCACATCAGTGGGGAGTGGCAGATCTTTAAGTCTAGACAGCCTTGTTCTTTCAGCTATCAGTGTGCTTAATATGCAGTTCACAAATTTATAGCTTCCAGGATTCAAGCCAGAACAATACCAGAAACTCTTTGTATAGTTCTGTGAGCACTGCTTGTTTTTTAAAAGTCAAAACCTTAAGTTTGGGTCCATTTGTCACTTAACCCTTGCAGTGGCTTTGCACAAGTATAGAATTTTAGAGCTGGAAGAAAAGACTATCTAGTTTTCCTTTGGCTTTCAGAAAAGGAAACTGAGGTTCAGAGAGATTAAGTTGGGTGAAGAGAATTCCTGACTTAGCTGCTGCATGAGTCACCTGACCACTGTCCCCGCTCTAGTTTTTGCTTTCTCACTGGGGAGAAAAAGGGTAATGGAGTCAGGCCTGCCTTGCCCTTGATGAAGTAAGAAAGCTTAAAGCACATGTGTACCCATACCTTGGAGGCTGCCGGTACAAGCAGATGTACCTGGGTCATATGCATTGTCACCTCTATTCATAGATGAGAAACTGATTTCAGGTTTGATTTTTGTAAGCCCTAGATGGAAATCTTATCTCACGCCTTTCATGACTTGCACCCAGCTCTTCTCTGTGGGGTGAGGCCTGGTCAGTCTGTGAGACAGGAAAGCAGCGTTGGAGCTTCTGTGCTCTGGGATCCCATCTTTTGGTAGTGGTGTACTCATAAAATAGCTTATCTGAGTCTCGTTCAGCTTGTGCTAATACAGGGCCGAGTGGGGGTGCCTCTGCGAGGGCAGCCATCTCACGCTGACTCCCAGGGGCGCAGGTTTGTGGTCCTGCACTTGCTGCTGCATCACATGGGTACTGCTGGGCACCACAGCCCAGTACAAGAGATGAGAATGGTGTCCTTTTCCCCTTGAAGCTAATGCTGCACTGAGAAGTGGTGCTTTCCTTCCTCTCAGGTCTGCGGATTAGTTAGCTCTTCTCTGCTGTTTTATTGCCCAGGACCAAGAGAAGCCCAGTGTACTCACAGCAGCACTTTCAGAGTAATTATCACTGAAACCCAAGGCACTTCTGATTGCCTCAGGGCTGTTCAGCAGCAGGGTGGCTCTTAAGTTGGACAGGTTCATTTATGCATCACAATATTTGTGTCCCCTGGGCCCTAGAAATAGCACCAAATTGTGTACATCAGGCTCTTATTAGTTCATATTACATCCTAGGTCTCACCTTGTAGAAATGTCAGTAGAAGCAGGAGAATATAGTTTATGTCAAAACTGAGACAAAGAAGACAGTCTTACAGATCAGAAATAACAAATGCAGAAGTAGGAGTAACAGAGGCTTTCCTCATTGTAGAGACCTGGATTCCTGTCTTGACCCTGCCCTCCCCAGTCGTAACCTTAACCTTCCTGGCCCCTAACCAGCCAGTGACAGATGTTCAGTACTGCTAACCCAGACCCTTGTTCAGACCTAGATCCATGTTCATCTTTGTCAGAAGTTGCCCTAACCTGGGATGAAACCACCTAGTCCATAACTTTCCTAGGTTCTACATTTCCACCCGTAGTCCTTAACCACTGTCATCAGATGCCAGGCCCTTTGCTCAGTAGGAGCCACATTCTCATCTCTGCACCCTCTAAGATAGTGGTAGTATTAGATGCCTGTGGGGCTGTCACCCACTTGGTTGGGTCTGAGTGGCTCTGCCCTTCCCTAGGTTACTCACTTGGACACTTGAGACACCACCCAAGCCGAGCAAAAGTGGCAAGGAAGGAACTGGAATCTTATATAATGGCAGATATGGATGCGGGGTATGACACAGGATCAGAGGCAGGGAGAGGAAAGATGAAAATGGCAACTCTCCCCAAGCAGCCTTCTGCTCGTAACATGGACACGACAGCACAAGAATACTTCAAGTCCTTTACAGTCTTACTAGTTTTACCCAGGCCATCTTAACAGTGACATCTCACTGAAATCTAGTGAATGGTAAACATAAGTGTAAGTTGATAATAAAACATTTAACTGAGCTACTTGTGTAAGTCTTCCTGTCCCCCCCATGCAACAAATGCCATGACTGTCCTGTTTTAGGTCCAGCTTGGTATCTTCATAGTTGCTCACTGGACAAGTGTGAGTTGTAATTAATTGTCTTTTGCAATTATTTCTTTTGTCCAACTATAGCAACTATAGATTCCAAATTAAAATTTTTTAATGACAGAGAACATTTTTCTAACTTACTGTGTTTTATTAAAGTTTAAATATCATACTACAGCTTATCAGTTTGCTATGGAAGTAGGGAGGCTGCTCATCTTTGTAAAAGCACATTTTTTAAGTGTTAAGAAACTCATTTTCTTACGTATCATGAGATCCAAAGAGACGTTTCTTCTAGGTACAACAAAAAATGATACACAGGAAAAATCCATAACCTGAGCACCATAAATGAACTGTAGCTCTGTAGGTAAGAAAAAGGAAAGGAAGGTAAGTAATAGCCTTTTTTCTGACTGCTGTCATAGAACGAGTTGAGGGATAATTGTTGATCTAATACAAACACGGGAACAGTTTGCGAAAACTGTGTCTTCTGAAAGGCTGGCACCAGGGGGAACTGCTGAGCAGTGAGTGTTTCACTGCTCCAGCTCTCAGAGCAGGTCCTGATCAGCAGAATTACCTGCTGGCCTTACTAGAGGAGTAGGTCTTGCCTTCCTCAGGTGATGATGATGTGCAATTCCAGACATAGGCTAGGCCATTAGACTCAAAAGAATTTACCTTTCCTGGATTTAGAGGAGGTGGTTTCCCTTTTGAGAAAGTTATGAAAACAGTTGAGGTGGAAGGATTTTGGTTTTGCTTGGCTCACTGTCAAAGGACTGTTCCTAGATGTCCACCGTGCAGCTCATTGACTGATTTTACTCAGGAGTCCTCACTGCAGCCTTGCCTGGCAAAATGAGAGTTGCCAGCATCGTATCTTGTATATCAGTGAAATTGTGCATTATGCCCTATTTTTAGCCACATGCCAGTTAAAAACAGGTGAAAGCAGTAGGTAGTCACAGGGACTCAGTCTGCTGTTTACAGTTATGTTTAAAGAAAATGGATTTGGCAAGGAGTAAGGGTCAGCTGGGACTGCCCAAGAGTTCTTGGGCTGCAGACTGTACATTTCAGTAATGTGCTGTGCTGTGTGTGTGTGTGTGTCCTTGCACACGCCTGTGCCTTAATGGGCATTTAACAGATGTCACCTAGGCAGATCAGGCATATGCTAAGAGAAACTCATAGCTCAAATCAGTGCTTTGTACTTTGTTTATTAGGAATGTGTAACTTTAATTTTGATTAGGTGAAGTCATTGTGGTTGTTCAGTGCACCATTTAGAACTTTGTGCTTGAATGCATTAGGGTGGCTGAGATATTCTTGACCTTGAGATATTAGTGCAGGTTTCTTCTCTCCAGTAGATGCTGAAGACATGAGTTCTTAATTACCAGATGTTGAAATTATTAAGAATTAGTGTAGTTCTGTGATTGAAAATGTACTGTTTTCTTTTTCTTCAAGTTCCTTGAAAATACCAAAAGGTAATGTGGGGTTTTTGGGTGTCATAATGAACATTTCAGGTCTTCTGTTTCTTCTAAACCTGTGATTCAACCTTTTTTTTTTTTTTTTAATAAAGTACCAGTTTGCTAATACTTCTCAGGAATCTACATGACTTAGAACTTGTTTATCTTTAGAATGCTGTTGGAGTGCTGCTTGATCAATACCACTGTGGATGGGCAGGGCCTCTGCCTGGCAGGTCTGAACTCAGTGCAGAGTTAAGGGTCAGAGTTAAACTGACCCTTATGAGACAGTGAACAGTTCAGTGGTCGCCATGAGACCTCGTCACTTTGGAGCTTTTGGTATGGAGAGCTCAGTGCATTGTTGCCTCCTAAGTCCCTTAGACACCCCAGATCTCAGAGGTGGGCGAGGTGGGAATTAAATGAGAGGGACCAGACTCAGTCAGGGTTGTGTAACTTGGTTGGGGGGCTCAGACATGTAAGCGCCAAAAGCCTTGCTCAAATTCCACATGAGCAGCACCGTTTCCTATTACATGCTCTATTAGGCTTCAGATTGTTGCATGCTTTGAGATAGGGGAGACAGAACTGGAACAGCTTCAGTTTAAGTCATGGTTCTTTTTGTTTGTTTGGTTTTCACTGTTAGCATTGCTGTAAGGCAGGATTTCTCAAAGTGTGTTCAATCCCCGGCTCCACCAAAAAAAAAAAAAAGTGTTCCCTGGAACTGGAGGTGTGCTGACAGATGAGGAGGGGGAGGATACTGACAGTTGTCCTGTCACACGCTTAAACTCTGCTGGAAAACACCAGGTTATACCTGTAATTATTTACTGAAGTTTTTAGTGCCTCTTTCTTAGAGCCTTTTGTATGGTAATGAACATGATACCTCTCTAAAATTTGTTATTTATTGGACTCTAACGCCCCTTTTTATGGCTCTTGGAATTAAAATGAGGTAAGGTGTTTTAGGTGAGTAAGAACTCACTGAATTAAAAATGTTGGCAACATAATGGATTTTTTTATAGCCTGTCTAAGCACTAACTTACCTGATTTCTAGACCTGTGTGTCCCACATGTTGCAGTTGTCTGCCACATTGGAGAGGGATGTGTTGCAAACCCCCAGTGAACGACTGAAACTGGCTAGTTCCAAGCCTCGCATTACATAGTGTATAGCAGGTAAACATTAGAGACCGAGTGCCCAAAATGCAATCTTATTCATCTCCAAGTGCCCATACTGCAATCAAATCTGAATACTGAGGTTTTAGTTCAGAGAAAACAACTGTTAACTGATGCTTAGCTGCTGGGGTGACTTGGCCCACATGCTGACAGAGAGCGCTCTGTGGTCCTTCTGTGGCACACATGCCATAGGTTCGCTACACTGGTATACACTGTTAGCACCAGAGTTAATCTGTCCTGTGTGTTTTAAGCCCTGGTACGTCATTAACATGCTATATGTGTGTTTTAGTACTGTTGTGAAATAACATAAGGGTCCTTTCCGCACAGGCATTGCAATACCTTAATGTGTTCTGACACCACGATCGCTACTGTGTGACTCTCTGGTAGTTGTTGCATGCAGTGTGGGTGTCCCGCACAGCAGGCTGATATATGTCTCAGGTGGGATGGCACAAAACCCGCTATACAGATCAGAACTGTGTACATTTCAAAACTTGAATTGCTTCATTTTAAAATTTTCTACTTAATATTTTTGGGCCACAGTTGTCCTCAGGAGTCATGGACACTGAAGCCTCAGAGGAGGGACTGACTATTGGAGATGTTTTAAGGAAAATGCTTTACCAGAGTAGAACTAAGCAGCACCTGGACAGCATACCCAGAGAATGATTGTCACAGGTTTTCCCAGTTTGTTCTCTGGGAGGTGGACCAGTAGCCAAGTGATTATTGTGATAAGCACTAAAATGCAGGTTAGAAAACACAAAACGCTCATCAGACCTGTGCAGATGATCTCACTCTGAAAATTCCTTCACGCTCCATTTGGCCAGGGGAGGACCTGTATGTTCCTCATCACTGGACTGTGATTTCACTCTAAAGCTCTTCCCGGCTGCTTGAGCTCTGCGCACAGCTCCTCTGCAGCTGTGGCGCGTGCTGTTGGGCGTCAGTTGCTCCCTGGAGAGCTCCATCTCAGGTGAACCTGCAGGCCTTCCAAAGTCCTCGCTGTCACATTGCCTGGCAACTTCGCAACACACGTGGACTGCTGTTCAGCGACTATGCCAGTTTTTTAAAAAATTATATTTAGAAAAAAAATATTTAGGCAATTAAAGTAGTTGCTCTTTTATTCATTCATACTAGTTCCTTTTTCAGGTGAGTGACAAGTTGAGGCATTAGGATTGAAGTGATATTTGTGCAAAGAGCCTATTTGTCTTTTGGTTACTTTTAAGAATGAAATAATTTTACCTTTAGGTTATACTCTCAAGAGTTTTTTTTAATAAGCAATGAGTATAAAATATAAATCATGAAGTTATAAGTTAGTGACTTATATTTTAACATAAAGCAACATTGTTGGAAATCACACTGGTAACTTTAAAAGGTCCCTTTTGTTTGTGGCTCGCTGATTGTAGAGGCCAAGAAAGCGGCCAGGGGAGCCAGTTCCTCTTTGTGCCACCCAGGCCAGAAGTTTCTGTCAATTTACTGGCTGAGGTGAAAGTTTGATAATCCTGAACCTTGTAGATTTGGTGACTTCTCTTACTTCAATAAGATTTTTGCCTAGCCCATGCCTCCCCTTCCCTTTCATGAATTAATGTTAGACTTTTGCATTTATAAAGTCAAGAGGTTTTTACATTCTTTGACTCTGAGTGAAAATCACTTTCTTGATGGGCATAGTATTTACTACCCTTAAGTATTTAGGAACATGATATGCTTGGTATAGGAAATGAAATGTGAAAATGCTGTATCTTCCAACACGCTTAGATGTCTCATACTTTGAGTTCATGCTGTCTAAAAATTGAAGAATGAATTCTAGAAATCGTGGAGGTTAAGAGTAAGAAATACTTGTGGTGGGGGAGAGATACAGCTCCTTAGAAGAAAGAGGGGCCTAGAGTGGGTTGCTGAGGACCTCACTTTTTAGGGGAAGTTTTATAGAGCAAAAACCATGTGGGTTAAAGCTGTAAACAACAGTAAGATTACAAGTACAGTCCCATAGGTAATAGTGATCTCATGGGGCTACAAGTCACGTAAGAAGTGTGCATGGGAAGAACAAAGACTATTTCTAGGAAATGATGGGTGCGGAGGTCTCGGTCACCCACTGCACTGGCTGATGTCTATCAGGACTTCATTAGGCTCATTGTTTGTCTTTGGAGGAAGTAGGCTGGCTTGGTCATTTTGTCTTTATCTTGAGGCCTGGCCTGCAACAGATGTGTCTCCGGCCACGGTCAAGACATGTTTTACCTTGACTCTTGAGGGCCCAGCCCTATCTGTGACTACATGTAATATTTCTTTTTAACTTAGTTGTCTACACTGTGTTCATTTCTAGTTCCTACCTGCTTTATCCCATTCTCTTCTTCATCAGTGTTAAAGTTCCCAGTCTGACAAGGGCAGGAAACTTGTCTTGGGTAAATGCAGGAGGTGAATGGGCTTTCTGATCCTCAGAAGGGTTCAGTGTGATTTTTGTATTTGATATCACAGAAACAAAATAGCATCTTAAATATGTTTACACACTGGGATTTTAGTTTTAAATCCTAAAGCCTATTTAGAAAGGCATGGGCCCACTAATTTAAAACTAGAATAGGCTTGTTCTTTTTTACTTTGTAATACTGTTTTAGCCTTGGCCAGTGTGTAACAACACTACTTTTTTGAATAAACAAATTTTTTTTTTCTGTCTAGATTAAAGTTGATTATTATAGATGGTTCTAGGATCAGTATATTTAAAAATGTATTTGTGGCCAGGGCTTAATTGCCTGTGTTAAGCACCTGCCTGGCAAGTGCAAGGTCCTAAGTTCGATTCCTGGTACGAAATAATAATCACCATAATAAAATATGTATATTTATATATATTTGCAATTTAAAATTTGAATTATGATAAATCACAAAAGATTGAACTTTGATTCTTTGGGTCTTAACAAATTCCTAAAAATATTCTTTCATTACCACTCCGTGATAGTTTCCTTTTTTAAAAGAAAAATCAGTGAAGAATTATTATGCCAAAGGGAAACAACTGTAAGCAGTTAAGCAGATCCATTTTAACAGTTTACCTTAGTTTGGATTTAAAGCCTTCCTAAAGGGCTGGGGAGATAGCTCAGGGGCTAAGTACCTGCCTAGCAAGAGCCAAGTCCAGAGTCCAGTCCCCAAGACCCAGTCAATTGATCAATAAGTAAAATTAAATTTAGAAAAAAAGCCTTCCTAAAATCNGAATGTGGTCACCCTCTTGTGTAGAAGCCCTGCTGAGCAGCGTAGTTTTCACACACCTTGCTGAACTGTTTGCCTCTTGTTTGAATCTGTTAATGGGTACTCACCCCAGTAACATTTGTTTTCAGTTATCTTAGTTAAATGAGAACAGATAATATGGAATGTGCTAAAATTCTCACAAGTGCCTCATGTTGTCACGCTTTGTTCTAACAACATTGATGCTAGTCATGCTGCTTTGACAGAGATCCCCAACTACCTTTTACTTTTAAAAGTAGGGATGTTTTTGTTTGGCGCCTTTTGTAATTAAGATAAATGCCTTAGGGCTGGGGAGATGGCGCGGTAGAATAAGCGCTTCCCTGGCAAGCACAAGGGCCTGAGTTCAATTCCCGGTTCCACCAAAAATAAATAAATAAAAACAAGATAAAATAAATGCCTTAATTCTAGGAGACCTTTCATTAGAATTAGTGCATTTGAATCTTTTTAGCAGAATTATCTAGGTCAAAACAGCTCAGCAAACTGAGCTCAGGAGTACAGCTTTTGACTCAGAAGTATTTGATATAAATAACAATTTGGTTTGAAATTTTTCATAGACCAGTTATTGGAGTATTAGGTAATATTCTCATTAAAACAGTTTAGAGTCAGGTGTGGTGGCCCTAACCCATAATCCCAGCACTCTGGGAGACTGAGGCAGGAAGATTAAGCATTTAAGCCCAGGGGCTGGGGAGATAGCTCAGTAGAATAAGTACTTGCCTAGCAAGCACAAGGTCCTGAGTTCAATCCCCAGTACGGAGGGAAAAACAAAACAAAAACAAACATGTAAAGCCAGTTTTAGTGACTTAATGAGAACCTGCCTCAGAAAACATGTAAAGGGAGAGAGGTGCTGGGGATATAGCTTAGTGGGAAGGCATTGTGTTCAATTCCTAGTCCCAGTCTACCTTCCCCTCCCCGCCAGGGAAATTAGGAAATACAAACCCTAAGACATACAGTTTTAAAGACAGAAACTCCATTATCTTGTGCCTCTAAGAGTTTCCCAAAGGCCAAGCCTGGGCTTTGTCATTTTTGTGTCACTCCTAGCCAAGTGCCCACAGGTAGCAGGCATTCCACAGGGGCTGCTGAGCATTGGACTAGAGGCCTAGCAGCACATCCCAGGAGACTTGGGTCTTGGCTGGGTGACCCTCAGTGACACAGGGCCTCCAAAAGTTTATTCTGCCAGTCAGCATAGAAGGGGGCAGGACTTGTGCAGGGTTCTAGGTGGGAGCTGCAGTGACACCGCAGGTCAGATATGAGCTCTTTACTTCAGGCAATGAAGAGGCCGCCACCACTCTTCCTTTTCTAACAGAGGTTGGGTTTTGATGCATAGTCAGAAAGCTCTTCAGAGCCAGCAGTGTGGCACACGCAGAAATGAGGTTGGGGCTCTGTGAACAGAAATAACCGCCCAGCCCTTCCTCAGAAATGCATCTCTAGCTCTAGCTTACTACTGAGGCCACCTGAATTTTTTTTGAGACAGGGCCTCACTGTGCAGTTTGGGCTGGCCATGTCCTCACTTTTGCAGCCCCTAGGCTGGTCTCAGATTCGCAGAGATCCTCCTTGCTCAGCCTTCTGACTGCTGGGATTACAGGCATGCGCCACCATGCCAGGTTCCGGGACCACCATCAGTGCCCACATCTAGGGCCAAGGCCTCCTACATCTAATTGTGGCTTCACAAGTAAGTTTTCCCAGTCCCTGGGGTGACGGATTGAGGATGGGAGCGATGCCCCTGGGCTGGCGCTTCCCACCCCAGCAGCAGCCAGCTGTCCCCTGCCACTGCCAAGGCTGTATACATCTCATTGTTTTGTGTGCCACCACTGAGAAGGGCTGGAAGCCGCACAGGCTTGTGACACCTGAAAGGCAACTTGGTGTCAACAGAAAAAGTCTTGTTGCAAATTAGTTTTGACTTTTAGGGTGAGTCTAGACTCCAAAAAAAGAGAAGCGTTCGTATTAGACATGTTCTGGGGGCGCAGAATGTATTCTTTGCTGTTGTTGAGAGCTCCAAAGGGCTTTGAAGCACAGGAGGAACAGGATTGGTTTTGCGTTGTAGGATGGGAGGCAGGCAAACAAGAATGAGAGTAAGAAGGGCAAAATGCAGTGTAATCCAGGCGAAAGGAAGGTCAGAAGGCACTGGAAGGCGGCCTTCCACAAGGTTGTGATGCCAAGCTGGAGGGAGCAGCACAGCCTTCTGGGGGTGAGGACACTACACAGGGCCTGGGTGGCTGACAGCATGTCTGTCATCTTGGGCTTGGGCCTACTTCACAGCCACGTTCTTGTTTAGCTGGCCTATCATTTTCTGTATTGTTTGTTTTACATTTCACCTGGTACTGCGAGGCGTTTACTTTTCATGTCTCCACCCATGTCTACCAAAAGCCTGTCTTCTGATGAGCCTTCTTTATTCCCCTGGCTCCTTTGCCCATGCCATGCCGAGTGGAAAGCTTTATCACGGCCTTGTCAGCCTCCCTGCAGACACACAGCAAAGAGCTGAGTGGCAGAAGGTTCCTGTGAGAGGCATTGGGATGCTCTGGAAATGAAAGGGTATAGAGGGCCAAGGAGATAGCTCAGTAGAATAAGCACCTTCATGGCAAGTGCCGGGTCCTGAGTTCAATTCCCAATATCGCAAAAAAGAAAAAGAAATGGGATAGAGATAAGGGACAGCACCTGCCAGAAGGTAAGACAGCAGTCTCACCTTCTAGACATGGTGGGGCTAGTGGAAAGAACACGTTGCCCTTGGTGTGCAGAAGTTTCTTACATGTGTGTTGCACTTTCAGTGATTTGTTACTATGAAAGTAGTAAGTGTTCACTCTTGAAAAATTATGAGCTAGATATACCATAGGCAGAAGGAAAAAAGACCATGATGCAAAGAGTAGACATAGCCATAGTTGAAGCTTGGCTGGTGATGGGGTGTCAGTGTGGTGGCAATACGTGTGCCTTCCTGCCTGTCCAAAGCAGGGCCATCATGGACAGGCGGTCCTGACCGCCTTCTCTCTCTGGGAGCTTGCTTCTTTGGCCCTACCCCAGAGCCTGTGACATGTTGCCTTGTTTACCTCAGTGCCCTCTGCAGTGAAGGAGAGCTCCTTATTGGTCAGAGGCTTCAACACTCTGGAGGCCACTGTTCACCAGGTGGTGGATAAGAGTGTTACAGAAGTGTTCTCACCATGTGCACACACATACGCACTGGGCGGATGACTTCATGGGGTGCCGAGGGTACTAGTGAACTTGATGGTGGTAATCGTTTCATAGTGTGTTTGTGTATCATATCATCATGTTGAAACTTCTAGCTGCTGATTAGACCTCAGCAGAGTGCTGGGAGGTGGGGAGGAAGGCAGCTTGCCCTGCTCACA
>NDGN011348801.1:0-12910 GCA_002564285.1 Tympanoctomys barrerae | reverse complement strand
TTTTTGTTGTAAGATTTATACTGTATCTTTGACTTACAATTTATTTAAAAGACATTGTAAGATTACATATTTTTTAATGTTGATTTTTAAATGTCAGCATAAATGTAATACCAGTGTGGGCCACAGGGTGGGAGTGAAAGGCAAGAACTTGTTTTGAAGCAGTTTAAATATATAATTCCATTATCTTTGTAGACATTTAAATACTTGTTAATAATAAGGAGCTGTAACTTGATTTTCTTTCCTTTCTGACAGCTGCATTCTGTAGAAAAGAATGTAACAAGAGACAAAGATAATTGATTTAAAAATCAAAAACCATTATTAATGAATATTAAAAGATCCAGCTCAATGTTTTGCTTGAGTTTCTGATCATATGATGTACCTGGTAACATTTTTAGCCGATAATTGAACTTGAGAAATTCCTCGGCTATCAGTGCTGGAGGTAGTAATTGAATTTAGCAAAAATACTTCGTACTTTCATATGCTTTTATTTTCATTGTACTTTTACCATGATCTCATTTTTTGAAAGACATTGTACATTATGAAGACAAGTTTTCCATTGTTTCTGTTAATCTGATCTCATCTGAGTTTGAAAGCAACTTAAAATGTGGTCACTTTTATATCTTTAAGGTCAGAAGACAAGATGTTTCTTCCCCTAGAAAAGAAACCTCATCAAGGAGTCCTGGCAGTCCTTTAGCCCATGAAAGGTAGTTTTATGGCCTTGTTTTGTTTTGGTTTTGTGACTCTTAGATTACTAATATTAAAATGTACAATTTTTCTATTTATTTCTTTTTACATATTTTTCAATTTTAGGAATTATAAAAGATCTGCCGGTTTTTGAACTAGAAGAGACAGAACCAAAACTCCTACATATTAAAATGACATAAATAAGTTAAACAGTTACAGTCTAGCAGAGCTGGATCTAAAAACCAAATTTTGTAAATCTTGGTTATTTCAACAGACCACATATGACAGGGCATATGATTTTATTGATGAATCATAATGTGAACCTCACCATTGTCAATAGTTAATTTTCTATTTATGCTTCAGAAAACACATCAATGCATTAAAGTTTTTAATGTGAGAATAAGATAGCTAGCATCACTGTGATATATGAATAAGTTAGATATACAAGTCTATACTATGTCTAGCTGTTAAAACTTTTAATGTATCACTTACTCTGTGCCTGGTTGTCCAAATATTAAGAATTATTTGGGAAACATTTCCTACTAATTTAGTCTGATTAATGCTGGGTTATAACCTTATATTTTAAAATATTGATTTTTTGTTGTTTTTTAGGGATAATTTAGAGAAGACTTTTTGGGCTCTGAAAGAAGAATTTCATAGAATATGTATGCTAGCAAAAGCACAAAAGGACCACTTAAGCAAACTTAATATACCAGACATTGCAGTTGGTAAGGCTTTATTTAACTTACTCATTGAAATTGATTTGTTTGAACATAAAAATATTTCTGAATACTCATAAATATTATTAAATATGTGCATCATGCCCCTCACCCAATCATATTTGAATACTATTTGCTATTTTAAGTTTTGTAAGGTATTACATTATGTAATTCTTGGCTTCTTCTGTTTTTATTTATGTAGTATTAGGTTTATCAACTGAATTGAATAACCTAATTACTACTCAACTTACTGGGAAGACCTATCTTGAAAAACTACAAAATAAGTATAGACAATATCTCCCAGACTTTCAGGTTGCTTTTTGGGGATCATATTAAATTTAAATCATATGTTACTAAGTAAACTAGAAGCTATACTATCATGTGAATTAGCATGATAATAATTAATAACTATAATATCAGGTTTGCTTTTAACTTGTGCTTGAAATTTCATTGATTGTTATGGTTAGTTTCTGATAATTTGTTTCAAGAATAAAAATGTACATGCACATTTCTAGTTCTATTGCAGGCGCAAAATACAAATTTAGTGTAAAAAACAACTTAGAAGGAACATCTATTTCACATGTGTTGCAGTATGCTTTTTAAAAGCTCAACCCATCCCTAAAATCTCAGACAGGCTTCTTGGTGTTTGCTACAGTTGTTAGATATTAATAGCAAAATACTAGGGATTAAGTCTGTCAGCCAAGACATCTAAAGACAGAAAGAAGGTAAATTGATCGTTTCTACTGATAAATTCTCCTTTACCCTTGTGATCTGAGGTAATATGCAGCTAATTCCCAAGCGATGTGATTTACAGCATTCACTCTTAAGAGAGATGCAGCAGTGACAACTAGCACCCCTTTATTTAAAAATCACTTTCCATTTCTTACAGCTCTTACATCTGAGCTGTTTAAAATCATTATAGGGTGGAAATTCACTTTTTGAAACTACAACCTTGCTTTTGGTGAAGCTATATAATGAGGTAAGGAAGAAACAAAACAATCTTTGGAAATAGGCATAATTTGTTCATTCCCCTTGTATTCCTCCACCTTTCCCCAAAAGACCTCTTAATTTCTCCATCTAAATGATTGTCATTTTCATAAAAATAGATCAGTTTTACAGAATAAAGATACTAGCTGTGTCTGAAGTAAACATTATTTTTATTTAAAATATGTTAGCTATGGCCTAGAATTCATAAGCATGCTTTTTGAACATCAACATCTTATCAAAACATTGTAATAGTGATACATCCTTTGTTACACAGAGAACATACCCCATTATCAATGGCTTAATACTTTGACCATTTTTAAATTGCACAGGTCTGAATCTGCGTATTTATCTGTCAACTAGAACACTTGAGTGTTTAACTTCAGTTTCTTCCTCACTGAAACTGCTTAACATTTTTCCTATGCTTTATATGAACTGTGTCACAAATAATAAATACAACATTATTCATGAAATACTGTGGATCTGCTGTCCTACATATTTCAGTGAAGTTTTGCTCTATCCAAACAGAGACCAAAACACCAAATACTATGCCCTGACAGTAGCAGATCAAAAGGGAAAAGAAAGAAAAAAATATTTTGGAAAAAGATGCCTATTCTCAGGATTCCCAAATATGTATTCTACATTGAATAAAAATATAGAGAAACTATTTCACATATTATATGCATAGATATATGTAGAAAAAGTATAACAATTATTGTTCCAATTTTGTAATTAAAATTTGACTTTTACTTTTAAAGAACCAAATATAATTAATTTTGAAATGCTGAGTTAGTAAAATTATACATTTCCTTTTATTTTTTTTCCCAGTCATCCACATATGGCAATAGCCTTGGGAAAAGGATAAAGATAGAAATGTATGTTTAAGCAAATATGTCGAGGAGAAAAGCACTATTTGATCCAAAAGGAAGGTCTCATTTTATTGGCAAAAAAGAGAGAATATAGGGTTAAGGATTGCAAACAACCATCAGGTTCTTTTCCTTTGTCAATAGTCACAGTAACAAGACTGAGAAATGGTCTAAATAAGTAACCTGTACGTAGAATTTGGAAATCTAAAATTGTTTCTCATCTTTTTTGTTTTCCTTGCAAAAATAAGTATTCTTGAAACATACACACATAATGCTATTTGTTCACCTAATCTTTTTTCTCATTATAGTGTCAGGACAAGTATTTTCATACACTTTGTTGGAGTTTAACGTTTTCTATTGTTAAATTTTTAGTAATTTTAGGAGTCTTAGTTTTAAATCTTTTAATAGATATTTTACTATCTCCACATGAACATATAAACTTGAATTATTTTAATGTGGCTGAGGTTGTATGCCAGCTAGCTATACTGAAAGAAAATAACTGCTTTATTATAGCTGTTTGATTTCTCCATGTTTTCTTTGCAAGGGGGATAGGTCAACTGCTAGGAAAGTAATTCCAAGCGTATTTCTGTCAATTTGAGGACTCCTCTCTATATATAGAAACCAACATGTTCAATTTAGCATAATGGTTCTGAGCACAGACTCTAGAGCTAGACTTCCTGGGTTCCAGTGCCAGATCTACCACTCACTAGCTGTAGAGCTTGGAATTAACCTCTCCATGTCCCATTTCTTCCTGTAGAAATTGGGGATAATAGTGTCTAATATGGGATAATAGTGCCTACCTTGGGATTATTCTGAATAGTAAATGAATTCGTGCTCTTCTAACAATTATAACAGTGCTGGGAGTGTTATTAATGTTAATAGTTGTTGCCATTAGCAGCAGCACCAGATTCTAAAGTATTCACCCTGTTCTTGTGAAGATCATTTGATAAGCTTTCCGCCTTCTCATATGTTACACATTTTGATTACTGTTTGCTACAATATCTTGCCATCTTAAAATCTACTGCCAGGAAAAATGACTACTTGAAGGCTAATGGACTTTAAGAACCTCAGAGATCGAAGAAATCCAGCTAAACAATTGAGCTCGTTTTCAGTTACTGTACTACTCCTAATCACAGACAGGATATCTAATAAATGTAGATTATTATTCTAGGCTCTGTGAAAAGAATGCAAATTCATTCAGAATTTATTTATTGATGGCACACTATGTGCCAGGCACTAAGCAGGATACTGAAGTAAATAGTGAACAGAACATAGGTTAGGACATCAAAAAACCTATTTTAATGGGAAGAAAAGAAGTATGTTTGAAAGTATAACACTGACTGTTCACTCTTCAGGTTACCTAATAGTCCTAGGAGAGCCATCCAGAGAAACTAATGTCTAAATCAAGACAAATTAGAATTAGGCAAAGAAAAATGAAAGGGAACATATTAGGCAGTACATATACAAAGGTCCAGAGATAAGCACACAGGTATTTGGGAAACTATACAAAGTTCATTATAGCTGGACTATGAAGTAAAACCAGAATGCTGAAAGGTGAGTGTGGAAAGTGCCAAAGGACCAATTATGAATAGTTATGTGCCTTGTATGAGGGCCAATAGTTTGGAGAGTCATGAAAAGCCTTTATTAAGGAAGTAACATGACCAGATTTATACTTTAGAAAAACTACTCTGAGAAGGAAGGGTAGGAGGGAAAGTTGCAACGTCGAGAACAGATTGGATGTGAGACAACTTCAGAGGCATGGAAGCAGCTCAAAGGCTGTTGTAATAATCCAGTAAGAGGGGATGGTGTGGGCTGCAGAGGGGCAGGAGATACGTAATAGGATTAACTGAAGAAGTTAGTTTCGTTGTACTACACATTGTACAGAAGATATTTTATGTTAGAAATATGTGGTAACAAAAAAGAAAAAGCTGTCATGACATACCAACGATCAGAGAACTGATGTGATGGGTGCTTGCTGATTTGGGCAAACACTGCAAGGTGTTCTTTGTATCCTCTCTACCTCAACCTGCATCCTTGTCAGAGTCTCCATTTGTGAATATATCACTTCAATAATGGCAATCTACTTAAAATTCTACTTTTAATTTTTTTACTATTTATTATTGAATAAAAACGTTACCAGCTTCATTACCTTCTTGAACTGACACTATGGAGCATAATTTAGGGTTTTTTTTAGTATCTCAGGTTGTCAACATGAAGTTTTTTGTTGTTGTTTATTGCAAAATATAGCTCCTAGTGGCCCCACATTAGACTGCAGTGTTTTCTGAGTTGTTATACCTATATATTTATTACCTTCTCCATGCATTCAGCTATGGATTTCTTATCTGCCTTTACCATCTTGTTTTAATTTGCTATTTCAAATAAGCTATGAGCTAAAGACCCATCAAGCTTGTTAGAATAAATGTAAAATGAAAATAGAAGCAAAATCCATGTGTCTGTTGCCCTTTTAGCCCTAATTCTGACTCCACAGAAGTTATGCTTCCTTCCTAGTTTTTTACTGTGTCCTAGAAAGCTGAATTTTTGGATAAGTAGCTTTTGAATAAATGTGCTACAGAGGTCCTGGTATTAGCTTGATAAATACCTGTTGCATACAGAGGTTTGTTTTTGTTCTGTTGTGTTTTATTTTCACTTCTTAGAGATTGAACCTAGGGCCTTGTCCCTGCTAGGCAAGTAAGTGCTCTACCACTGAGCTGCATTCCCAGCCCCAGAGGTCTTTTTAAAAAATATAACAAAACCATATATTCAGTAAATTTCATCCTTTGCCTCCATTATTTTCTTCTTCTCAACCTCCATTACCATTCTCACGTGAATTATTGAGATAGTGGCTAAATTGATTGGTAGTATACTTAGTTACACATCAGTTTATATAGTAAATAATAAATGACCATATATATTATATATTATGAATTTTCCCTTTTAACTTACTTGTCTAAGCAAGCTCACAGTTACAGCTTCCATTACTGACAAAATGTTTAAATGTATACACTACGTTTTTTAAGTGTAGAACAGCATAACTGTGAATAAGATACAGAGCTTTCAGCAAAAGACCAAGGAAAAGACATGGTTAAACTTTGAGTAATAAGCTATGTTCCAGCTCACCTGCTAAAGACTGCTGAAATTCATGTGTAAGAGGGTAGCAAATATAAAACTTCTAAGTGGTCTTCACTTTCTTTTCTTTTTCTGTTCTTTTTATGTATTTGGTACAGGGTCTCACTACGCAGCTCAGACTTGTAGTGATCCTCCTGTCTCAGCTTTCCCAGCTCTGGGATTACACGCATGCCCCACCATGCCTGGACTCAGTAGCCAGCTCAGTGCGCCTGGAGGGTGGGGCTGGCACAGTGTGTGGTGTCAGGGATTGAACCCCTGTGCTTGCCTAAAGGCACTTAGTCCACTGAGCTATCTTGCTGTCCCTTGTCTCCAGTTTCTATAAAAAACAATTTAAAAAATTCATCTTCCAAAAGCTGACTGAACAGATCTTAAAGTATGATTTGAATTATGATTATTTCCCTTTTGTGTTCTTCTTCCTGCAGAAACACAGTGCTCTGTACCTATACAATGTACAGATAAAACAGATAAACAAGAAGCACTGTTTAAGCCTCAGGCTAAAGATGATATAAATAGAGGTGCATCATGTATTACATCTGTCGCACCAAGAGGACTAGGTCGAGACGAGGAAGACACCTCTTTTGAATCACTTTCCAAATTCAATGTCAAGTTTCCACCTATGGACAGTGACTCAACTTTCTTACATAGCGCCACGGAGAAACCCAGCATCCTTGCCCCGGCCACATCTGAGGCAGTGTGCCCAAACAAATTTAATGTGGAGCTCAGAGACAACCGAGGAAACATTGTCAAAGCAGAAGAAACTTTATTTGAAATTCAGGGACTTGATCCCATAGCTTCAGCTATACAAAACCTTAAAACAACTGACAAGTCAAGACCCTCAAATCATATAAACAATTGCATGAGGACAACTCTGGATAGAGCTCTGTGTTTGCCACCTGGAGACCATAATGCATTATATGTAAATACATTCCCACATCAGAACCCATCTGGTGCACCTTTTCCCTCACTGGATTCCCCAGGAAATGCTATCCGAGGACCACAGCGGGTAACTGTTTTGCATAAACAAATATTTCATTATGTGTGAAAACACATTTTGCCATTTATGTATCTCTAGGTTATCAGATATCCTTTTTACATAAATGATTAGCCAGAGTTAAGGCTTTCAATAAAAGGTTCAAGTCCTATAGCAAAGGAGTGGAATTTACAAATCTGAATACAATATATGGCAGATTTTTAAATATACATGAGCCTTATCTATATCTAGGATGTTATTACTTTCTTGGACTCTAAAAGCTTGTTTACTCGGTATCAGTATTATAACCAGTTTCTTTATTAAATTTCAAAATGATGGGGTTTTTACAATAAAAAATGCTGTAAGTAATTCATCTTACATGCTTAATTCTCAGAATAAGTGAACTGATTTTCAATTGATACTTATAGTTTCAGTTATATGATAAGTGGATCTGTAGGGTTTTAGTTTGGGGTGCTAATCTGGCACCAAACATACATATAGCCTAATATATATTTTTAAGTAGTCTTATGAAAGGTAGGATTGAAAGCTATTTGTAACCCACCAATCCACTCCCACTCTCCCTCCCTTTTAGATTCAGGTTCTATCATAGACTGATGCTTCTTGTTTTTTGTTTTTAAGTTTCAATGCCGAAAGGCAAGTGAAAAATGCATATTACAGTAAGTAGAATTTTGTGCAAATCCAAATTGACATGCATGTATAACTTGCAAACTTTTTTTCTCTTTTCTTTGAGATACTTAAGAAAAACTTTGATTAATGTCCTTTGAGCATAAGTACTCTTACAGACTTTCATCAGCATGCAAAGAAGGCAACATTCTAGCTTTATTTTATTTTAATATTGGGAAAACTAGTCATTGCTGTTGACAAGCCTTAATTATAAACTCACGTTCTAGGTTGTACGCTATTGTGCATCATAGTATTGGTTATAGTTGTTACTCGATGAAACATATTACACAATTTCATGTATTGCAAATATAATTCCCGTGGAGCTGTGAACTGTATCAGTTCTAATGCTTGTTACCTTTTTCTCCATATTTCTTGCCTGTTCTTTTACTAGTTAGTCTGTGCATCCATGTTTCAGTAGATGGCACCCTGCATTGTGCATTTGCTTTCTGTACTCCAGCAAGAGAAACAGCTGGTATGTGATTACAACTTGATGGAAAAGTATTCAGCTTAAAAAATGCAGGAGAGTTGGTGTTGAGCTGTCACACGACATGGGGCATAAGGTTAGATAATTGATATTTTGGCAGAAAAAGCAAAATTAGATTTGTTGGCCATGTTACTTTATAATTGAAAGAATTTTTCATAAAACAAGTTTCTAGAAACATTTCAATATTTTATTAGTGTTAATAATAAGGTCATATGATAAATACCAAATTCCTGAGTTTGTAGTAACAATTAAATTTTTGATACATATTGTAAGTTACTTTACACTATTTATTACTACTAAGCACCTGGTCTACACATTCAGTTATTATAACAAAAACTAATATGTATTAACTTATCTTTGTTTTATTTGATTTTCTTTTCTTGAATTAGCTATTAAGGTATAACTAAATTCCATAAAGAAATCAAATGTGAATTAATTGCTTCTAATGGAGAAGAACTTTGAAGATAAGTTAGCAGTGGAATTTTGGCTTACCAAATATGAAAGCTGAATTGCTTCTAAGTTAATTTCTTTTTATTCCATAGATCTTAGCAAAAATTTTCTTTAATCTTCTTATAACCTTACTGACTTTTTATTAATTTTTACTTTTTGCTTAAACTCCAGACAGTAATATTTGAATATAGTTAACCTTGATTTTTGTTTGTATACTTTAAAATATGGCTATTGTTTTATGAAGAAAGGCTTTTCTAAAAGTTTATTTTGTCCAATTTTTATAATGTTTATTTTAGATATTACTATTTTTTATGTCAAAATGGCTACTTCTCATGAAATCAGTCCGTGTTATTGTAAGCCCTACATACTGACAGTATCTTGTTGCCTAGATCTTGCATATTCCAATTGTACACACCTGTCCAGTAAAATGTTACAGGAAGACAGTTATGTCATGAAATCCAAATGCTTCAAGTAGTGATATGTAGATGATTGGCTTAGGTAAATGATTGGTTAACTAGAAAGAATGAAAATTGTGAGCTCGGGAACGAGGCTGTGGTTCATTTAAAAATACAACAGTAATAGTAACATCAAGAAATATCTTTAAATTGGGCTGTAAAGTGATTTTTCCTCAAAATATAAAAAAGGGGTTGTGGCAGGATAACTTACCTATGTTAAGGCAAGGGAGAATATTTTTTAAATAACCTGGCTTATGCAATTCAAAAAACAATTTTCTAGTGAATGTTAGTTATCAGATACCATCTATTAAACTAAATATTGTATCTTCTAAAAGCTTTTTAAAAGATTAAAACAGTTTTTCATTTATTTGCTGGAGGTTATAATGGAAGTGGTTCTATTAAATTAGAATTTTCCATAATTCTTTAATTGGGTAGCTATTAAATTCCACTGTATTTTGCACAACAAAGAATATGAAGGCCAAGCTACAGATTAAATAATGGGCACAAAATTAGAAGTGTCTGATACTAGCTTTTGTTGAATTAATTTAAATATGTAAGTTTTCAGAAACCAGCACCTCCCCCAATAAAATTAGCCACTGGACTCTGTTCAGTAGTTCATTTTACTTTTTCAAAAATCAAAATGCTGACTCATATATGATTGATTTAAATTACTTGTGGTTAAGGTACATGCATACACATACACACAAGTCTAGTATACCATGTATTAAAAGAAGGCACTGTGATTTAAGGTTTCCATCATAAAATTAAAAAGGTAGAATTTAGTTCAAAAGTCTGAAGTTTGAATGTTGTTCCAAAATGACTACCATATAGAGATAACTGAGCACTAAAAATTGCTGGAGCTAAAGCTACAATGATCTTAAAATATGTAAAGATAAAACACAGAAGTGTGTGCTTTTAATGATTTTTTTTTCTTTCTTCCCTTACCCCCATGAAGCCTAGGGCCTTGTGCATGCAAACCAAGCACCCTACAGTAATATACACCCTTCATACCAGTGATTTTTAATCAAAATTTAGTTGTACCCTTTAAGGAAAAAAGAATTGAGTTGTATCCTCATTCGAACTCTGTGGAAAACTAACTTGGCTTCATATTAGGAAATTTCATATATAAATACACATAACTCATTCAAATATTTGAATTTTAAATTTGATTCAAGTTGATTTGAAACCCAAGTAACAGAAGATGTTGTTTGTTTGTTTCCCGCAGCCTCTTTGGAGCCCCTTTCCTAATCAAGATAGTGACTTACTGGCACAAAGCGACTCCGACTCAGAGCTGCAAGTACCTCGAGTGTGTGAATTCTGTCAAGCAGTTTTCCCACCGTCCATTATGTCCAGGGGGGATTTCCTCCGGCACCTTAATTCACACTTCAATGGGGAGACGTAAGGCATCCTGAAGAACACAGATCTCAAGTGCTGTGGCATGATTTGGTATTTGTAATACTATAAACACTTGATTGGAATCAACTTGAAGATCATTTATAGAAAGTAGTATTGTTATTTAAATTTTTTCTAGACCTATTTTATAACTTTTATTACACTTTAAAGATCATTTTGTAAAAAAAGGTAATACAATATAGTCTTGTTTACAATATCATAATTCAAAATTATGTATATTACTTACAGAGTTCTATAATCATGTTTGCTTCAAGTATCTAAGCTTATTTCTTGGATTTCTAATGAGACCTAATTTGATGATGTCAAATATTTATAGGGTTTCTGTTTTCATTTAAAAATTAGATTATGCTATCAGTAATGTTCTATATGAATAAATGTACAACAGAAAATAGATCAACAAATATGTAAGTACCAATTTGAAGATATTTGTTGTTCAGTGATAACTATTTAAATATGCCTGGATTTTTAATAATATATATGGTTTTAATTTTTACTATATACCTACATGATGAAATGAATTAAATGTTAGCTCCTAGTGTGATCACTAGTGTGTTCTTTTGTTCCTTCAATAAATAAATAAATCACATTTGGGGAGCATTTGTAAAATTCATGTTTTCTTTCCATTAACTTAGAGAAGAGTGATGACTGGATCTGGTGACATTTATTGTAATTAGTAGGTCACTTTGAATTTTAAAATCATTTCTCAAACAAAACTTTCTAAAGGAACATTTGCTTTTAATGAGAGCAAATATACAACCCTGTAAGGACCATCCATATTTATTAATTTAGATTAGAGCACTGACATTCTTGTTGAGAAATTTGTTATGCATCGTTAGCAGCCTGACTGATGGCCACTGGAAGACATTGGAGAGGGAGGATGCCCAAGTTAGTGCTGAAAATTTGCCTAGAGACTCCCCTTTCATTTATCTCCCTCTTTCATTTCTCTTTTACCCTGATTTTTCAAAAGATCTGTTGCATGCCTTCCATTTTAAACATTGATAAGCATTGATTTGCAGCTCTCAAACAGAAATTGAAGACTTGATGCAGCAAGTGTTGTGAACTGGAGGATTTGGGGTGGGGAATTCGCAAAGGCCCCAGCGTGCAGTGCACAGCCTGGACTTGTGGAGGAATGCGAGCGGTGCCTCAACTTCTCAGGGTGCCATGTGTGCCACACTGACATCTTCCTCACCAAGGTGACATAGCGATTATTAGGTATTCACTGCGAAGGGTTCTGCGGCATGTACATCTTTTTCATTGCCACTGGGGCCAAATGCCTAGACAGTTATCCAAGGCTCCTCCCTTCCCCCATACTTCCCTACTCTGCTCACACACAAAACTGAAGCTGAAACTCGCCAGTGTGTACCAGCCAGAATAAACCACAGTACCTATTTTGTGAAAGGGGATTATATTCCTGGCCTTCCATAGAAAGGGAAGAGTCCCTCTCACAAGCCTGACACCTAATTTGCTGAGCACCCAAGAAAACTAGCCCTGAAAATAGACCATTGACCCCTTTTCTCCTGCCAGACCTTTCCGCCTCTGCCACCTGTAAGTGGGAGCTGGGGACTGTGTTCTCTTGGATCCTAGGGGTACCCTCAGAGACGGAGACATTTGAGGGCCACTGTGCGCTCAGCAGAGGTGGCACAGGTGGCGCTGGCTGCAGCCTGGATGGTGGCCTGGGCCCGCAGGGTCTGACCCTGTGTCTTCGTCTGAGTCGTGCAGGGGCCGCCTCTTGGCATCGGCTAAGCGTGGCCGGGTAAGAACAGCTCCCAGGTAAAAAAGCTGCACACGCAAAACGCTGAGTCTGAAAAAACCACCCCCGCCAAGGCGCGGCAGTTGTGAGCGGGATGCCTGAGAAGTGGGAGGTGAATGTCCTCGGGAGGGCCCCCGCCCCGCGCAGCTTTCCCCGGAGGCTCAGGCTGCTGCCAGCGGGGACATCTGCTTTCTTACACTCCAGCCTGGCTCCCCGCCCCCTCAGCCCCGGGTTGCGTGGTTATTTTACCAACACGGGGGGAGGGAGAGCTCGAAGAGGTAGGAAGGGGTGGATGGAAGCCTGGAAGATTTGCTCCCCCCCCCCC
>NDGN011348791.1:0-27637 GCA_002564285.1 Tympanoctomys barrerae | reverse complement strand
AACTCAGGCCCTTCAACTTGCCAGGCAAGCACTTATTCTACTGGGCCATCTCCCTGGCCCCTTAAATGTTTGCCATATATATAATTTATTTTATGGTACCAGGGATCAAACTCAGGACCTTGCACCTACCAGACAAGCACTTATTCCACTGAACTATCTTATCTCCCCAGCCCTCAACTTCTTTCAAACAACTAAAATAAGTTTTTCAGGTGAGATGTTTGAAATACTTCTTGAGGCCTTACAAGTCTGAGATTCTCTTTCTGAAGGTGGACACTAAAATACAACATTTTACCCTCAAACCTTGCTGGCATTTTCTCTGCTACTTCACACCACTTTGTGAAGAAACCTGCTGTCAATTACTGTAGATATTTTTTCCCAAGGTAAAATTTAGGAATTGTTCCTTTTCTTCTGAAATACTGAAATGGCATTTGATTGTGTTCAGGTATGTTTCTATCTTTGAAAGACTTTTACAGAAGAGTTTTGATTGAAAGAGAAGTGTCAGATTCTAATTTAAAAGAAAAAAAAACACTTAGAGGGAGTTTCAATTTAGACAACAACAGTCTCCACTCAGAGCCCTTCTCTGCCTCGACGTGGCCACCCAGCAGAGTGCCGCAGCCCAGGGCTTCAGCAGCCGGCCAGTGTGCCACACGCTAACCCTGGGAGCTCCCTGGGCCAGCAGCCTTCGACTCGGTCACATTTCTGTAGCTGCTGAGACGAAATACCCAACACCCGAGGTTAAAAGAGGAAAGGTCTGGTCAGTTTACAGTTTGAAAAGGCTTCAGTCTATAATTGGACTGCTCCAAGGCTGCATGGCTTGGAGGAGGGGCCGTTGTCTGTGGTGGAGAAAGAGCCAAAGCAATAAGAGAGGAGGGGAGAGCAATCCCGTCCCTTATACTGTGTGCAGGTTACACACCCTACAGCACGTGTAGCACTCATGTTTTTTTCTTTTCTTAATGTATTTGATACAGTGTCTACAGAGTCTCACTACATAGATCGGACTCGTAGTGATTCTCCTGTTTTCAGCTTCCCAAACACTGGGATTACAGGCACCCGCCCCCGTGCCCAGTCTTAATCCCTGTCTCAGCGCGCCCTGGGGGAGCGGGCGGCATAGCACAAAGGGGATCGAACCCCAGCCGCTGCGCGCTGCCTAAGCAGGCGCTTTAGTCTGCTGAGCTAGCTGGCCAGCCCTAGCACCCTTTCCCCCCCACGCCCCCCCAGGAACCAGGGATTGAACTCTGAGCCATCTCCCCGGCCCTAGCATGTCCTTAACACCCTTTCGTGAACTAAAAACTATGCTCCCGCACTTATCGCGCTCCCTTAACCTCTGACGTGAGCCTCAGGCAGGCTCAGCGACTGCTTTACAGTAAGTGAGGGTCACCCCACGTCATCAATTAATTGGAAGAAGCCCCAAGAGTCCAACTGCAGGGAAGCAAGCGAAGCCAGCCTAAGCTCGCAGCGGCTACGTCTCTGCCTCTGCCCGCCCTCCGCTCTTGGGCTTTCACTCCCGGCGCTTGCCAGCTCAGAGCTTGCGCTCTTGAAGTCCTGCGAGGGGACGCTGACCCCCAACCTGAAACACACAGGGGCTGCTCAGTCGGCCCGGCTCGGGGTCTGTCACCGTCCGGCTCCGCCCTGTGGAGTGCACTTTCCTTTAATAAACCTCCCGCTGCCCTGCGACTCCTGCCCATCCTGCCCTGTTCTTTGTCCTGGACACAAACAACCTGGACATCAAGTGGAGCTGCCAGCTGCCCGGCGACACCCTCGGGGCCTTGTGTAATCTTCACCACTTTCTTAAAAATCTCCCCCCACACGGTGCTATGGGCCCAGGGCTTCAGCGTTCGATTCTGATAGGACCTGGACAGGCACGATCACTCCACAGAAAAACAGCTCCTGCGTTGTTTCTTAATTTACTCACTAGATTCTCTCTGTCTTCTTTCTCCTGACATACAGATGCCCTGCATCGTCCTCACGTTACATTTCTTTATGTGTATCATTTTATCCCATTTACACTCAAAGTTGGAAGGAAATTCTGTAAAATCACTGATTTTCTGTCGTCTCCAATCCCTGTGTTGACTGTGGTTTGAAAACTTGAAGCGCAGGTCTTCTTGGCAGAGAATTCTCGCTTCCTTCCTTCTGCTCCTGTTCACTGACGTGTTCATCAGAATCTCAGGATATATCAGAAATCTCTCAAGTTTGTCTATTTTTTGGAAACACCTCTATTTGATTAAAAGACATTTGCTCTGAGGCTGCAAACGGTCCGTCCTCAGCGCCCCGAGGCCAGAGCTCCTGCTCCTGCTCCCTCGGCAGGGACACGTCCTTGATGGGAACTGGCCCTGGCAAGGACAAGGTCCTGCGCTTTCTTCAAACATAATTGAGCTTCAAGATTGTTGCGTGACAAGCCGCCCCCAAGTCTAATGCTTAAAACAAAAGCATGAACACTGTGCTACTTATAATTCGTGGAAGCCAGGCCTCACTTCGGTGGTGATCCTGGCTGTCTCGGTGCCAAAGGCATCGTCATTCTGCGCCATGAACTCTGCCCCTGAACAGCAGCGTGACCTCAGCAGACCCCATTCGCAGCAGGCCTCCTCACCCACCACGGGCCGGTAGAGGGCTTCTTGATGTGCACTGTTTTTTCTCACTTGTCTCTCAGGGCCTGTTGGTCACACAGATGAATGGGCTCATTTGGGCAAATCAGTATGGGACGCACAAGGTAGGCTTCCGGGGACCACTTGGCAGAGTCAGGGCTGGGAAATGAGAAGGGGCCGCCTGTGAGCCAGAGAGCCCGAGGACCCTGGAGAGCCTGGGGACCTCAGGGAGCCCGGGGACCCCAGAGCCCGAGGACCCTGGGGAGCCCGAGGACCCTGGGGAGCCCGAAGACCCCAGAGCCTGAAGACCCCGGCAGACACTGCAGGCCTGAGCTCACTGCAGTCCTATGGGAGGGTCTGCGCTGAAAGCCTGCCAGTGGAGGTCCAAAGGCAATGGCAAAGCCCAGAGCATCACTAAATCTGCCAAAGGGAGCCTTCCTTCTCCTTTCCCTTTATCCCACCACAGCTACCAGCCTGTGAGTCGGGGCTGCCCCGCCAGGGCGGGGCTTGCTTCCTCAGTCAGGCAGTCTTCCACACACGCCCAGAACTGTGCAAATCCGGTCAGCTAGGTGCTTCTCAATCAAGTTGACACTGCAGTTAACTATTAAAATGTGTAACATAATTTAATGACTCCCCTCACCCCACCCCCCTTCCTACTGGGGAGGAGAGTAGTTAAGAGGACAAAGAGGGCCAGTAAAATAGCTCAGCAGACTGAAACGCCTGCCTAGGCAAGCTTAGGCAAGCGCAGGGACCTCGGTTTGATCCCTGACACCACATGCAGCCACAGCCCCGCCCCCAGGGTGGGCTGAGCCGGCTACAGAGTCAGGGCAGAAAGGTGCATGCCTGTAATCCCAGCACTGGGGAGGCTGAAAGCAGGAAGTTCACCACAAGTCTGAGCTGTGTAGTGAGACCCTGCAGCAACCAAATACATATTTTTTTTAAAGAAAACTTTTTTTTAAAAGAGAACAAAGAGTGTTTATATTCATAATTCCTTGTAAAGGTGAGTGTCACGTGCTATGAACTATAGTCGGCAGGCAGCACACCGCACCCGTACTGTCAGCACGTTGAGCAGTGCCTGGCTAAGCCAGGGCTCCGACGGCACCTCCGAGTGGACTCATTTGCTGGTTATTTTGCCCTTGGTGGTTTTCTCAATGGAAATATCTACACCTCTGACTGCACAAACCCACACTTGTGCATGTGCAGGTCACACCCCAAAGGGGGGCTTTCAAGGATTGTCACTGAATCTAGTTCAGGCTGCATCACGTCCCGTTGCTCCCCACTTCCTGAACGCCCGTGAACACCAAATGAGAGCACCCCGGAGCTGAGAACTAAGAAAGCCTCATATTGGCCCACTTTTGTTGCTATAAGGAATTTCCCAAGGCAGCCGCCTTTGTAAAGAACCAAGGTTTATGCTGGCTGGAGGTGCAAGGTCAGGAGGCCTGATGTGCTGATGGCCTTCCTGCTGGCAGTGTCACTGGATAGCACAGAGCACCATGTGACAGAAGGCAGAGAGCAAGCAGGGCATGCTTATCTGCCTGGTCTCTCCCCTTCTTGTAAACCCCTCAGGGGCCAAGCAGGGGCTATGTTCTGACAACCTAGTCACTTTCCAAAAGCCCACAGAGGGATCACACCTCCATCTCCTTAGTAGCTCAAGATTAAGATTTACCACGAGTCAAAAAGATAAATTAGGGCTGGGAGATAGCTTTTTGGTCTAAGTGCCTGTCTGGCAAACGCAAGAATCCAGGTTCAATACCTGGTGCCGCATGCCATGCCAGCCACCAAAACCCATCATGGTGGCACATGTCTGTAATCCCAGCACTAGGGAGGCTGAGACAGGAGAATCACTACAAGCCAAGCTGCATAGTGAGACCCTGTACCAAATAAATAAATAAATAAATAGTTCAAAAAATGTAAAAAGAAGACAAGCTATATCCACCTGCAGCAGCTGCACGTGAGACAGTGGAAGTAAGAGAGAGTGACAGATGAATGCAGTTTGACCTTGACCTGGGAGGTCCAGCAGCTGGGCTGGAGGTAACAGGTGACCCCTTAGGACCAACAGAGATTGGGTCCACCTCCAGGTGACTACAAGTCGATCTACACATAGGTCACAGGAGTCCCCTACTTTGCGGTCATGAGGGGCTCAGGTATGTGAGACTGGCCCTTTGTCCCAGCCACTCTCTCCCTTGGCAACTCCGACTGATGCTCCATGACAACAGGGTATGCAGCCAAAATTAGGCCCCAGTGCTATGTGTTCCTTTGTGCAAAATTGTTGGAAACCAAAAGCATGGAGAGAAAACAGGCCCCAAGGCCGGCTGTGCTGTGTGGGAGGTGCCCAGCCTGTCCGACTCCCAGCACCAGCCCGCACTGATGAGGCCTCCCGCAGAGCGTGCAGCCTCCCCAGGGCGCTGCACATCCCTGCTCCTCCTCTGAGCACATCTGCAAACACGACCTGACGAAAATCAATACAATGTGTCTCTGCCAACGATCATTTAAAAATTAAAATAGAACAGGGAAGCGACCTTTGTCTGAGTCAGAGAAAGCGGGGGTCTGCGCTGATTGCCTAGATTGAGGCTGGGCTCCCAAGGACAGTCGCTGAAGGAGGAAGGCAGGCATAGCACGCGCCTCTGGCGGGGGGACTGCTCCATTTCTGCCTCCAAGTTCAGATGGGGGTCGGTGCCCGGACCTGCAGGTGGGGTGCTCTGTAGCTAATTCCAAAAGAAAGAGAAAGTAATAGAGGTTAGAAGATTTCATGCTGAAATAAAGGAAGTCACGTTGCCTTAAACATAATTTGTGTTCGTTCCATTCCAATTCCTAATTTATACATAGCAGGGTTGATAAAGAATTGCATTATAACAAAATTAGCCCGAATAATTAGCATAGCGTGTGTGCCACTGATTAAACACCCAACAGATAGCTCCTAATTGCGATCAGCAAGTGCCATATTTTGAGGCTTTGTCACCTTATTATCTGCCGAACAAGTGCTTCATCTTCGCCTCCCTTCTGACCTGAAGTTCGCTCGCTCGCCGCTCGGGCTTGCTTGCTTGCTTTCCCTCGCTTTGCCCAGCTCTGCTTATTTTCCTGTGGTCACTACCCACCTTCTCTCTGTGTTCACACAAATGTGCTAAATTTTCCCCCAAACCTGAACCATCCACTGCTGCAGAACATTGGCATTTGGAAACTCAAGCTCAAAAACAGCTTTCAAAACCCTAATTCTTTTGCCCAAGAAAGAAGCAGAGTCAAGAACTCTCTACAGACGGTGCTCAAGAAGTAAAGACAAGAAATCCGGGTCAGTGGGGGAAGGCTCAGAACGTCCCTGGGGGCGGAGCGCTTGCCCTCCTGCGCTCTGCCCTGCGCAGTGCGTTGATCATTCCTCTGGGTATTGCCTTATGGCTGCAAAGGGACTGCGACAGCTCCAGGCATCGCGTCTATGTTCCAAGAAAGAAGAAAGGGCAAAGGAGGTAGCAGCCTCTTCAGTCCCTGCCACTCAGGACAGTCAGTGACTTCAGATGCACCCAGGGGCTTCCTCAGACCAGACCTGGGCTGATATTACTGACTTAAACCAACATTTTCCGGCACAGGACATGGAGACATCACCACAGCTTTGTCAGGGTGCAGAAGAAGAGCTGGAGTTGAGCGGCCGCTGCAGCGTCTGCACCTCAGGCCGACGGAACAGCGCTGCACAGCCCACACGCAGGCGCTGAGGAGAGGAGGGGCCAATCAGACAGGGCTCTGCCTGCAGAGGCCGAACCAGCAGGAGGTGGGAGGAGAGGGCCCGGCAGCTGGGGTCCAAGACTGCAAAGCCCCAGCAGGGCTTTCAAGACATGGAGATCAGAACACCTCACACTGAAGTAAAGGAATTGATGTTGCCATACATATAATTTGGGCTAGTTACATTCCAATTCCTGAGTTAGCCGGACCAGGCTGCAGTTGGTGTCCGAAGGCCGCTGCCGGTTACATCCCTTCCCGGTTTACCCTGACTCCGAGCCCACTGAGAGAAGCACTAACCTCACCCAAAATCTTCTTCTCAGAAACGTGCATCTGGGCACCCTACAGTGACTCCTAAGAAGAGAAGAGGGAACAAGGCAGGGGGCAAGATGGAATGCACAGGGGAGGAATGCCATGAACTGCGCGGGGCTCCTGGCCCCTCAGAGACCACTGTGTGCTTGGACTCCGCAGGGAAGCTGAGGCGGCCACTGCCTTGTGCGCTGGTGGCCTGGGGTAGGGGTGGGGACAAGAAAGCTGGAGATGGGATCCTGAGGGAGGAGAGACCCTGTGCCCAGTCTGGGCTTGCTCCTCTCCAAGCCTTGCTCTCCCTGCGCAGCCCCCCCCCCCCCGAACCCTGAGGTCCCCCTGGGGCTCCCTCTGTTGTCCTGGGCCAGCTCCACCGCTCAGAGCCGGATTCCCCTCCTCTGCTCTCGGGGAAGCTGGAGTCCTGCACTGGCTTCTCTCTGGGCTGTCCTTTTAAAAGGTGGGGCCTGCAGTGCAGGCAGCTGGAACCGGCCCTGTCACCAGGGCAGAGGTGTCACCAAGCTCAGGCCAAAGGAGAAGCTGCTACAGTTTCCAGCTAGAGCCTCCCTCCTGCCCAAACAGACACCCTTCACAACCCTTCACAACCGGCGCCTTCCCTTCGCCCTCCACGGTGCTGCAGCGCCCCCCCCCCATGCCTCCCCGCCTCCTCCCTAGATAGCCCCTCTGCCCCTCTCCCCAGCCCTCCCTACTGATTGTAACTGGAGCCGGGTTCTGCTGTTCACAGCCACCCAACCGCCCTGGGGACAGTGGCTAACTTTGGACTGGAACCAGAGGAGAAGAGGCTGTGGTGGACACACAGGCGTCCCCATGTCCAGCGCAGACGCCCTGCCCGATTACCCGCTCCACTCCGACCTGGTGAGGAGACTGAGGTCAGCCCTGGCCACGCAGGATGAGGAGGTGGTGAGGGACATGATCTGCACTGAAGTGGCCCCCGTGGACGCTGTGATCGAGCTGGCCAATGATGACTGGATGAAGGAGCCCTCGGCCCAGCTGCCCCCAGGCGCCCTGCTAGGTAACGGAATGGGGGTGTGTGGGGGGAATGGATACTAAAACCTGACCAGTGGTGAAAAGGCCAACGCTGGGTATTAAACACATAGACGAAGTGTGGCCAGGTAGACAGTGAGGGCTCGTATCGTTTCATTTCATTCGGATGGAAGACACGCTGCTGGGAAGTCCCCTCAGGACACCCCTGCACTCTGAACACTCTCCTCCCTTCACTCTTGCCATTTCTGCAGCAGCTCTGGGGTCCTATTTCCTGAGTGTCTTCAGGGTGCCGGCCTGGCCGCCTTGATGTCCTGATCCACTCAAAACGCTGACCTTCCGCGGTCACTTTGACTTGGGGACAGCCAGGAGCCACGGGCGCCAGGCCCAGTGGATAAGGTGGAAGGGGACGCGCTGTGACGTTTTTGGGAGCCTGTCTTCCTACTGGGTGGCTCTGGCAGTAGCAGTCACTGGGCTTTTGATCATACCTCATCCTGAAAGAGGATTTGCAGGACTACTCCGAAGGTGACCAAAGGGTGGCATGGTGCGCTCAAAGCAAAGAGCAGGATTTGGGGAGAGTCACAGCAATGCCTTTTGCCGTAACACATTCTTTAATTTAAAGACTCCCCATATTTTTATCACACCTCATTTATGTTGGCCTCAGCAATACATGAAGAGAGACCCTCCGAGCCTGAGGATCGTACCTGGGCACCAACACTACAGAGGGAAGGCCGGGGCCAGGGTCACCGTGAGCGGGCTCAGGTGGGGGAGGCAGGGAAGGCTGGAAGGCAACGGAAGGATGTCTCGGGTACTTTGAAATGACAACCTTTGTCGTGGAACCAGTAACCAAGGTGGCCTTGGCCCAGGTGGTACAGGCAGTTGCTGGGCAGGTGGCCCCAGGAGCATTTCCTGTGTAGGGCTGTGCTGGTTTTCACACAATGCTGTGGATCTGCAGAGGCACTGGGGACAGATCCAGCATACGCAGGAGACTGCCTCCCTCAGAACCTGGCAGCTTTCTTTAAGGATTGGGAGGGTTGGACACAAGGGACGCCACTGTGGTTCCGGTAACTTCCACGCACGTGTGCATGTGTGCACACACACACATGCGCTGCACACTGAGCACACTGTGGGTATGTGTGTGCTGTTAAGCAACAAGTCAAACCAACAAAAAAGAAGAGGAAAATTGACCCTCTGCACCACCATCCCAGCACACACGGCTGTGGCGTTCCCACGCCTGTCTGTCAGTGCTTGCAAATCTCACCTGCTTGTAACCAAATCGTAGCACTGCGTTATGCTCTCTTAAGACTCCAAACTCTTTTTGATATTGCTACTGGGATTCCTGAACGCAATCACCTGTGGAAGTGATTGGTCAAAAAATCCTTGCGCTGAAGGTTTGTGGGAAGAGAATCTCTGTTGACACTGTGTTCCTGTGAATCATGTAGTGACTCACAGCTTTGTTAGCTCTCCTGTAGCGTTTTTTTGTTTGCTGTTTGTTTGTTTGTTTGTTTGGTCTGGAGCTTATCTTTAGAGCAGGTTCCTAGGAGCAGTTTTTTATTGGATGAGAGTATAAAATTTTCTTGGCTCGTACAGTGCTGCCTCGGTCCATGAACTTAATTCACTCCACGGCTCCAGGAAGGAGGACAGCAGTCACATTTATCACCCAAAAACAAAATTTCGCCCAACGCTTCTGTTCACATGCTGAGTTGTTCGCGGACAGAAGCGTTCAGGAGCCAAGATGCTTCCAAACTACTCTGAAAATGGACTTGTCCTCCCGCTGACCAGGAAGTGCTCGCAGCCGCAGCTGGCGGCCCTGAGCTTCGCTGGGCATGAACCTGTGTGTCTGGTTGTTCCACGCTCCTTTGCATCCTGCTCGTCCGCCTTCTCCCTCCTGGCTGTCGTGAAGGAGCTTGGTTTTCCTGGCACCCTTCTTCCTGCATGATGCATCTGTAGGGGTTGGGAGCAGCATCTCCACTGTCGCTGAAGCCATTAGTCTTGGGTAGGACATTTTCATGTCACCTAGGTATAACCCCTTGGTTATGTTGGCAAAAAATGTTTTCCCCAACTTGTGATGTATTTGTCCAGCTGCTTTCTAGGTGGCCAGATGTGGCCCCATGATGCCAGTCTTGGGCCCTGAAGGACACAGGGCGGCTGCGCTGTGCACAGCAGTCAGGTCCCCAAGGTGCACGCACCGGTGGCCTGCGTGAGGGTGGACTGTACGGTGTGCGCTGTGAATTCCAGACATAGCGCTTTTACCCTTAGTGTGGAAAGGTAACGAGGAGCCGTTCTGCAGAGGAATGAGACCGTGTAGCTGGGGTGCAGGGAACGCAACTCTCACACACGGCTGCGGACTCAGAGTCGGAGGGACAGCAAGCTGTGTGAGCACAAGAAGGATGCTTCCTGGGCCGGCCCCTGGCCTTACTGAGCAGGGCGTGGACTGGAAGAGCACTTCCCGTGCGCCCAGGCTCCCTGAGCAAAGCTGCAGAGAGAATGAGCTTACCCACTCCCTGCCAGTCCTGCACCCCAAGACAAGCACACAGGCACGCTGGAGGCTCCACACGGCCTAACCAAGAGGACACGAAGCTGCAGTCACCCTTGGCAAGGTTTTGTATCCAACATGAACTTCAGCCTCACCCTTGCTGCTGACCCAGGGAACTGGTGTTTGGATTCTGCCACCTGAGATCTCTGTCGAGGTCTCCTCCTCCTCGTGTGCCTCTGATGCCCAGCTCCCCATGAGTGTGGTCATTGTCCCCAGAGATGTGGGCTTTGTCCTGTGTGGGGGAGAAACAGTCCCTTTGCCAAGGTCAGTGAGAGTGCAAGCTCTTGGAGGGCACCCCGATGGGCGGAGATGTTGGGGCCTGCAGGTTCTCACGGGGTCCTCGGAATGGTTATATTCGTGGGAGTGTGGGGCAGCAGCCTTGAAGGTGCCGCACCGGGAACATGCCCTGCAGTGGGCTCTGGTCCTTGGGAGGAGGAGAGTGAAGGTGTAGACAGCAGGCCAGAAAGGGGACTGGGAGAGGGCACCAGGTGGAGAGCAGAGGCACCGGTGTCCTGCTGGGAAAGCGTCTTGAGGGAAGGAGAGAGAAGGGCTTTGCCTGCAAAGGACAAGCCTGCGTGAGAGAGACTGCTCGAAAGACGGCAATGTGCAAAGCTAGGGAGGCGAGCAACCGCTCTCTGCTTGTTAAAACGGTCACGCAGCGGCCTCGTGCTAGCCATACAATCACACGCTCATCGGCTGTGAGCCTATTACTCACACCAAATGGCACAGAAGGTGATAATGTGTTTTGCTGTGTTCTCATCAGCCTCAAAAAATAAAAAATAAACATAAAGAAGAGGCACCCGATACTCATCTGCCCCTTTGATGTGGGCGCAAAACTGGGAAGCCCAGCCCCACCCAGCAGACACAAGGGAAGCACACCCACCGAGTAGGCAGGGGGTGGAGAGGAGGAGGATGCCCCCATGCCTGGCAAGGACACAGCTGTCCCCAAGGAAGGGCTCAGGATGCCCACCAGGCCATGGGATGGGCAGGAGCATCTAGTGTGCACTCTACTTGCATACCAAGAGCCACCGTGCTCCTCAGCCCCCCTCTGTGCAGGACCTGGAAACCCGGCCTGGATGCTGGCCTTGTGCCCGTCCTCAGGCCAGGCTCAGCCTCTCACTAGGGCTGGAGCCCAGCTGCAGAAGGAGACTGAGGTCCCAGCACAGGCATGACCGGCTTCCCCACCCCAGAGGACGAGACATCCGCTGCTCTCCTGTGCCACCTGCCACCGCCTCCAGACCCCTCAGTGCAGGTCATCTATCTGGGAAGCTCATCCTGGCGGACCTAGGCAGTGCTCATACCTCTACCCTCCTCGGGACTGTAGTGACCTTAGTCTTCATGTGTCACTGAAGTCATAGCTTCAGCCATTTTCTGCTGCTGTCACCAAAATGCCCACAGCTGGGTGATTTATAAAGAAAAGAGGTCTATGCCACCCACAGGCTGGAAGCTGAGCCCTACCTGTCCCACCTTGGGCTGTGAAACAGCCGGCCAACGGCATCCCAGCCGGAGCTCACGGAGGAGGCAGGGATCAGATGGGGAGACAAGAGGGCTGGGCTTGCTGTCTTACAAGCAACGTCTCACAAGATTCGACTCTGTCCCAGGAGAACCACACTAACCCCTTCGGGGGCGGGACCCCCAGACTCGATGACCTTGTACCAGACCCGATGACCTTGTGCCAGACCCCACCTCTTACGGTGCTACCACCTTGCAACATGGCCACACTGTGCGCTGAGATGCTGGCAGTGAGCCTGTGCAGGTCACACTCCAACGATGTCCGCACTGTGCTGGGTCCACTGAAAGGCCCCTGGGCTGGTCTTAGATACTCACCTGATATTCCTACCCCTCATTTCTATGCAGAGCCTTGAATAGGGCTCAGAGACTCGGGGCCCAGTGCCCGGCGGTGCCTGGCACAGAACCTCTGCTTGCACCTGTGCACAGCCCGACCTACCTTAGACACCACTCTGATTCATTTTTCCAAAAAGAAACCGTGAATCCTCCTAAGCCTCTGCTCTGAGGCAGCTTCAGTGCGGTTATTTGTCTTCGCCACTTTTCCATCTCTGTGGGATCACTCTCCACCAAGCGTACCTAGGGGAGAAAGGGCGGCTGGGGGCGGGGCGCCGAAACCCGGCTCACCCCCAAACGCATCAGTCGTATAATTTGGTAACTGGCGTAATCAAACTACTTAAGGAACAACTGATTGCTAATTGCTATTATTAAGGATGTCAGTATTGTATGATCTCGCTGCTGATATGTTATATGCGAGTCAAGATGCCACTTGAATTCTTGATTGAAATAGAAAAATAGAGGCATTATGTTGTGTTTGGGGCCATGGTGTTTAAGCCTCCAAAGGAAAGTTAAAGAACTACTAATTGGGTGTTTATTAAGAGTTCTCACCAGCAGCACGTGCAGGTGGGGAACAGGTTGCCAGAACTCGCCGCGGACATGCGCACGCGCCTGAAAACTGGGCCAGGCCATGCTCCCAGACTCCTCGCCCAGGGCCTGCGCTGGCCCACTGCGACACTTCACTGTGTGGGTGCAGAGGGGCGTCACACAGGACAGATTTGTGAGGTGAGGTCAGTCCTGCCTTAGAGGAGCCATTTCCTGCCCCAGTGAGGCCAGCCTGGACCTCAGCGGTGGCCTTGGTAGTCCGTGGTGTTGTGGACAGGGCAGTGTGGCTTCGCGAGTTGGACTGACGAGGGCTCTCAGATGGACTTGTGTGGGGAGGGGTCTGCCAGCACACTCCTTCCCACCTATCCTCATCCCAGAAGTGGCTTGGCCAACGCGAGTGTAGACCACACCCCATCTTCTACAGCAGGCTCCAGTGGCCAAGTATAGAGCGGCAAGCAGTGCCAGGACCCCGGGGAGGCTGCTAGGAGAAAGGCCTAGTTCTCCTGTATAGTAACTCAGCCCAGGCCTCAGGGAGAGCAAGTCCTCAACCCAGAGCAGTAGCAGCTGAACTCGTGGGAAGAGCCGCAGCGCAGGCAGAACCTGCTAACCCATGAGCTTCCCAAGAGCCACTGTGTCCCTGCTCTTCCAGAGAGGAAGTCCAGGCTTAGAGAGGCTGAGCTACACACTAGGGGCCTCCAGCTCCATGTCCAGAATCACAGGATGCCTCAGCCCATCCTACGGCTGCCTCCCACACTGAGGCTGCCCACGTACTGGTCAGTAGCCAGTGAGGAAGACGATAGGCCGGGCGTGGTTCCTGTCTTGTGGTCAGAGGCTTTGCAGCCAGCCCCCTCCCCCTCCATGACAAGCTTTTTCCTCACCAAAGCCTGCACACCTCTCTGAACTTGTGTTGCGTGTACATAGAGTATGCACTTTTGCACACACACAAACACATGCACACACCCATGCACATGTGTGTGCGTACTCACAGCACTAACAGCCTGAAGTGCCTGGCTTCAAGTAGTTCAGCAAAAAATCATCAGAAAAATACACAGACTAAAGAATAGAGAATAAAGATCAGAAGCTGGATGGAAGTGGAAGGTGACCGCGGGCAGGGAAGGAGAGAGGAGTGCTCCACCGACTCGCTGCTCACCCGGCCAGAGTGTGGGGGCTGGGAGACCCTGCTCGAAGCAAAATGAAATTAAACCTTTCTAAGTACTTATAAATCAGCACCTAATGACACTATCCCACCACCAGCCTGAGCATTGCTCTTATTACTTTGATTCACAAGCCAGGAAAAGATCCGGAATTATGCACAAATTATTGTCCCATCTTCTTAATTAACGCTGATTGCAAAATTCTTGCTAAAGTCCTTGCGAACAGACTCAATTAGGCGCTGCCTGAATTGATTCACCCAGATCAAGTGGAATTTATTAGAAATACACTTTCCTACAATAACATCAGATTATCTTTGAATATAGTTAAATTATTTAGGAATAAAATGGTTGTAGCAGCCCCTACTTTAGATCCAGAAAAATACTTCTCACCACCTAGCATGAGACTCTCTCTCTGGTTCCTACAAGGCGCACACCCTAGGGGCTTGCTTTCCCAGAAGCAAGCTGAATTGCACCAGGACAGACAGGCCGCATGCCTCAGACCTAATGGTCCAGCTTTGAAGGCCTGTGAGCAGGAAGAGAAACCCTACAGGGTCGGGCTTCCGCTCCCCCTCCAGGACGAGCCGTCACTGCCTGTGGAACACAGCAAAATTGTAATTAGACTAAATCAAGATATTTTCAGAATCAAAATTGAGAAACAGGCTAATAAAGCCATAATGTATGCTGATGACATCCTTCTATTAGCATCGCTCCTCAGCACACTGGTGAGTTTCGAGAGAACAAAAAGGGCTGAGGATAATAGGGAAGAGGCTCTTCTGCCACTCCTAGATGACAGTGGGCTCCCGCGACGGCAGCAGGGCTGGGCGTGGGAAGCTAACATCTCCAGGCCAAGCGGGGAGCACACTGGCTCCCGGCAGCCTCGCTCCACCATCCAACCCATCCCCACTACCTCTAATTCCAGCACCAGCTCCTGGGCACCGGATGGCAGGAGGCCGTCTGCATTCACCACATCCTGCACACAGTGCGGTTCAAATAAATACTGATGGGCCGGGCGGCATGTGGACAGCACCATGGCGGCCTCCTGGGTGACCCTGGGAAGCTGAGTGGTTCTTAGGAGATTGTGATGGGGGAAAAAGAGACTGAAAACCAGGGAGGTGAGAAGCCACCGCAGAGCACGTGCAGGCTGGGGTCCGTGCTGGGCAGCAGCTGCCGCAGCCGGGCCTAACCCACGGTGCGAGTCTGTGTGGTGTGCGCTGTGAATTTGAGATGTGGTGCTTTCACGCTTAATTTGGAAATGCAGTGAGGAGCCATTCTGCAGAGGAATTAGATCATGTACCTCGGAGGAGCACCATTCTCACATAGCCAGGAAGGCCTGATGAAGAAATGGCACCAGGAGACACCAGCTGGACCTGGCCACCTTTCCTAGCAGGATCCCTACGGCAACATGGTGTGTCCATGTGGGAGCAGGTGTGTGCCGCCCCCCTTGACCACGGGGTGGGGATGGTCTACTGCCCCTGGACTGGACAGCAAATGGGAGAGGCCAGCAAATGCAAAGGACCAGCAAGCATCAGCAGGAGTCAGCCCTGATGGCGCACGGCTGTATTCCCAGCACTCTGGGAGGCAGAGGCAGGAGGGCTGCAAGCTGGAGCCCAACCCAGCATCCTAGGGACTCAGCCAAACTCTGTCTCAGAAGTAAAACCTAAAAAGGGCTGTGGAAGTAAAACCTAAAAAGGGCTGTGGCTGTAGCGTGTGTGTGCGCACACACACACACACACACACACACACACACACAGTTCCCAATTGGAGGAACTCTGAAGTAAAGTGATTGAAAATGAAACCACCAGGGGCTGCAGGAGGACAGGAAAGCTCTGGCCTACTCACCTGGAGTCCACGAAGGCAAAGACCGCAGGGAAGGGGCAGAAAAACTGGTCGAAGAAATAACTACCAATCCTCTCTCCCAGACTTGGAAGTGAGAGGACGGAAGTCTGCAGACTCGAGCTCAGCCAAGCAGAAGCAGAGCGGGTTTGAGAACACAGTCAGATGTGCACCTGGCACTGGACCCTGCTCCCTCCCGCTGGAGCCGTGATTCTGCTGGGAAGAAGGCGGGCTTCAAGGGACCAGCATGGGAAGGCTGTGAACACAGAAGGCTGCTATTTGAGGGCGCGGCATGTCGCTCTCCCTCCCGCAAACCTGCAGCGGGGCCCTGCCGCCCACAGCCGAGCTGGCTGCCTGCTTTCATACCATAGTGAACGAGGAGTCTGTTGCCATGAATACGTGACCCTTAAGACATAAAGCCCATTCCATTCTGTTTTTCCCAGTAACTACTTTTTATTGACTTTTGAAGGAGAATTGGTAGGTAGAACACTGAGGTTCATCGCTGTTGCCGTCGCCGTCGCCATCATCCAGGAAATCCCTGGCCCCGCCCTTCCAGTGGCTGAGAAACTGCCCTGTGGTGCCACCAGCCTCATCTTCCCCGGCCATCTCCTCTGCTGCTTCCTGTCCCCAGGCCTGCTGACCACGCCCCACGACCTCCTTCCAGGTGGCTCAGGACCCGCACCCGTGGGGCCCGGCCATGGCCTGCCTTGAAGGACATTTCCTAGGATTGACACCAGAAAGCCTAGCTGGGCAGGGAGAAGGTGCCCAGGGACCCCAGCCTGACTACACTACACTGCGGGGGCTGACTTGGAGGGCAGCTTTAGAGCTGATGTGACTTGTCACCACTATCCTCTGCATTGGGTCAAAAGAGGAGGAGTTTGCTGCCCACACCTGGAACAGGCGCTGCTGGTTTTTTTCACCTGAGATGTCTCTGAAGCTATATGAAATGTCAACACCTGGGTGACAAGCGCCTCTAGAGGGACACTCTATTCCCCTCAGGTGGAAGCCCTGCCACTACCTTAGCCGGGTGCTTAGACTCCTGGCCCCATGGTTCCCTTCCTGCCCAGGTCACCTCTGCCTGACCCTTCTGCCTGGTTCCTACAGTGCTCCTCATCCTCGGGCCCAGGATGATGGGTCTGGGCTCCCCACAGCAACAGGACAAGCCTCCCGGGAGACACACACGATCCTGCCCTCTGTGTCCCTCTGTGCTCTGCCCAGATGTTCCCTGCAGAGGGAGCCCATGCTGGCCTGCTCCCTCCACACTGCACTGTGTTGGCTCTATGTGAGAGGTTCCAATTGCACTTACGATCCAGCGGCGTCCGTGTCTGCGTCTCCCGACAGCCGGCGGCGTCCGTGTCTGTGTCTCCCGACAGCCGGGGGCGTCCGTGTCTGCGTCTCCCGACAGCCGGCGGCGTCCGTGTCTGTGTCTCTCACTGAACTTAACATGAGGTGCTAGGACCTTGTACACACAAACCAGGACCTTGTACACACAAGGTAAAAGCTCTATCACCGAGCTATATCCCTGGAAAATTTAACACTCTTAAAAACAAAGATTTCTACTCTTTCTCTCCTTGTGCTTCTAATACCTAAAAAATGCTCTGTAAGTGGAGATGGTAAACATAGTATTTCTAAGTTCAACAGAAAAGTTCACTCCTAACACAAGCTAGGAGAACATCAGCATCAATAAACTTCTAAAAAAATTTATTTTGTTTTCTTTTATTTATTTATTTATTTATTTATTTATTGTGGAGCTGGGAATTGAACTCAGGCCCTCATGCTTTCCAGGCAAGCACTTATTCAACTGAGCTATCTCCCCAGCCCTATTTTGTTTTATTTTATTTTATTTTATTTTGAGACAGGGTCTCTCTGCAGTACAGGCTGGCATCAGTCTCACTGCCATCTTCTTGCCTCAGTCTCTCAAGTGCTCAGATTGCAGACATGCACCACCATGCCGAACATAAAGTTTATTTTTTAAAAAAGTCATAATTTGGGCTGGGGAGATGGCTTAGTGGAATAAGTGCTTCCCTGGTAAGCGCAAGGGCCTGAGTTCAATCCCTGGTTCCAAAAAAAAAAAAAAGTCACAATTTGATAGGCCCCCCAAAAAACTTACATTTTTAAATTAGTAAAATTAGACATTACATATTCTTAATTTTCATTTCCAGTCTTACTATTATTTTCTTATTTTTCCTATAGAAGTTTAAAATTCTAATTTTTGTTAATAAAAAATAAGTCTGGGGCTGCAGAGATAGCTCAGAGGTCTAAGTGCCTGCCTAGGCAAGCACAAGGGCCCAAATTTGATGCCTGGTACCACATGCCATGCCAACCCTGCCCCGGCTGCTCCGAGCTGGCCACCAAGTCCAGGTGTGGTGGCATACACTTGTAATCCCAGCACTGGGGAGGCTGAAAACAGGAGGACCACTATAAGTCCGGTCTGTGTAGTGAGACCCTGTACCAAATACATAAAATTAAAAATTAATAATAAGTCCAATAATCCTTTTGGCAAAACGCACCTTGGTCCTTCCAAGACTTTCAAAGGAACAGAAGACAACCCAGGGGACCTGCCCTCCTCAGGGAAGACCATGAACTTGGCCTTCCTGAAAGGAGCTGGAGGGTGATCAGTGTAACAATCAGCCCAAACCAACTTCAAGAGAGAAGTATTTTGCTCCCGGTGTGAGACTCATAAGAAACAATCAGTCTGAACATGCAATTTGTCTCAAGAGGCAGAAGCTGCAATTTCATCATGTAATTAAATCCCCATGACAGTTGTAAAGCACGCTCCTCACTTTCTCAGGAAAAACTGCAAAGCTCTGCTTCCCAGCAAAGTCCCCGGAGTCTCCCCGTGGCCTCCCGGGGCTGTGTCCCCAGGGCTCCGCACGCTGAGGACTTGGTGGCAAGGGGTCACACTGGGCCACAGCGGACAGGCAGTGCACGGGGCACCGTGGTGTCTGAGCTTCCAGAGGTCCCGCGGTTGCCATGGAGAGCGCCGCAGCTAGGCCTTTGGGTAAGATCCCAGCCCGGGAGGAGCGACTGTTGTTGTGCGTTCCCTGTGCTGCGCTTCGCAGCCACGTCGTTGGGAAATAAGTGATGAAGCGGTTGGTTCCCTCCACACCGTGTTCTTCCACAGGATGGGAATGAGATTTCTTAATAATGTGAAATCAGTACAGACAATTTAAGTCATTATTAATAGATACACTTGATCTGAGGAAGTAAAATGTTTTAATGTTTTGTTAAATGAGGTGTGCTGTGCTAACATTGTTATTCAGAAAGGAGGTTAAGATACTTTAGCATTTCTGATAGCAGTGTCTGCGGGGCTGATTGTGGCGAACATGTTCTAGAAGCGGTAAAATGAGCTCCGAGCTCCGGCCCAGCTTCTTACTTTTAAGATTTTTTTTTTTTTTTAAATTAAGAGGGGGAGAAAAGAACCTCTGCAGAGGAGGAATGAAGGAAGGGTGGCTTATAGAAATTAAATAGGGAAAATAAGAGCATGAAAATAAATCCCTGCCAGTTGGATGGCTCTATGCTCCTGGGAGATCGGTGGTCACCCGGGGACCCAGCCTCGGTTGGCATGCGGTCATTTGCAGAAGCGGATGGTCTAGGATGGGCGAGATCGACCCGGCGCGCAGCACGCGGGGAGCACTTCAGGACCTGTGTGCGGGAGATCAGGAGCCCCCAGGCGGCTCAGACTCCCTGCCCCTCGAGCCCCTCACTTGGACACTGGCTCTAGGAGGAAGTGGCTCAGGAAAGATCTAGAACCCTGGCCCTCTCCGCAATGGGAGAAAACAGCAGACACCCTGCCGTCTTGGAAACTCTCTCTCAGCCAGAAAGCGCGGAAAGCTGCACTGAGGAGAAAGCCGGTGCTGAGATCCAGGGGCCGCCCCTGAGCAGGCTGCAGGGTTGTCCCACAGAGCACGGGCAGCGCTGACCCTCTGAGGCTGCTGAGGGGAAGACCATCTGCAGGCTCAGCGGCAGGAAGCCGGGATCTCCACGTCACGTGAAAACATAGTCACCAATCTGACAAGCCATTTGTGCCTCATTTGTGCCTCCCGGTATAACCTTATGGTAGTTTCTTACCCTTTTCGTCTCATTTGTCCAGGGACAAAAGGCCCTCCTCATTAGCTGCCTGCACCACGAGGCTCAGGTGTGCAGCGCTAGCCTCTGTGCCTCCTGCGGACTCAACGTTGTGCTTACTGTGTGAGTTCCAAAAATATTCTTCGCAAAATTACATTCAAATCTCGGTCCTACAGGCTTGTTATTGGGGAAATTCAATCCATTCACTCAGTCATCTGGACAAAAGCTGGACATCCTCTCCTGCTGGATTTTTTTCCTTTTCCTAAATTCACTTCACACTCAGCTAGAAAAGCCCACAGCAATTACAATTGTTTAGTACTCTGCCATGGTCCGCCATACAAATGAGGTTCTTCCATCAAATACATACATTTGACAGTTCATCTGAGGAACTAAAAATATTAAATGGACTAAGTAGGAGAAAACTACATAAATTAGAATCCCTTTCTTTCCAGGACCGCTTGCATTCCAGGACACCTTTGCAGGACACCTTGCATTCACAAACATTTCTTTAACCAACTACCACAACTCCCAAGCCCAAGAATGCATGGAACCACACTACAAGGGAAAGGGGGAGGATTTTAATGGTGGCACTGCAGAGAGGAAGCAGAAGTGGAAAAGAGGTTGAACAAGAGTGCAAAGCCACCCCAAGTCCAGCTTAACTGCCAAGCTATGTGTGACTGTGTGCTAGTGTGAGAGTGGGGAAACATATGCATGACTGGAACAAACGCAGAAGTCAAAGAAAGCCAGGAGTTAAGACCCAGGTGCCTCAGGGATGCTAGGGAAGATGCTGAATTCTGCCAAGCCAAGGGTCCCAGTGAGTAAGGGGTGTTATGGCACCCCACTGACACTTTACTCTTCCTGTACACACATACATCCTGTGTCTAAAAGCACTGCCACATCACTTGCTGACTTGTGACACCTGGATTTGTGTACAAACACCCACTCACCTGTAGCACCAACAAGCTCTGAGTTTCCCAACAAGAAAGAAAAATTCTAGGGTCAGAAACAAGGCAACTACAAGAAAACATGGTCTTATATGCCTGAAGTTTTAATTTCGGCTTGAGCATCAATGAAATTACAGGAGTCTGGGCATGGTGCCACATGCCTGGCATCCCAGCACTGTGGAGGCTGAAAACAGGAGGATCCCTAGGAGTCTGAGCTCAGTAGTGAGACCCTGTATCAAATACATTAAAAAAAAAAAAAAACAGCTCCCTGCTCTGGCCTGTGAGGAGCTTTCTAACCAGAATACCTCAGGCTGGGGTTGGGAGCCAGCACCTCAGAAGTTCCTCAGATGATTCCACGTCACAGCCAAGGTGTTAACCACTGTGGAAGCACAGGGTCTCAACCCCCAGGGCCCAGGGACTGGTACCACAGCAGGCTGCAGAGCAGGAATGAGCCACAGGCTGTCAGACAAGGCTTCCTCTGGCTTTACAGCGGATCCCCACCACTCCCGCTCCCGCTGGCACTCCACCTCCTGACAGATCAGCACACAGGAGAGTCTCGCCGGAGCCTGAGCCCTGTGTCAGCTGTGCATACGAGAGAGCTAGACCGTGCACTCCTTATGAAACTCGAATCCCAGAGCCCAGGCCCAGCCCTGTCCCCCTCAGGGAAACTTTGTTTTCCCCGAGCCCAGGCTCCAGCTGCACTAGAGACATCAAGTTATTATTTGGTTTGGGTAATTTACCCAGATTTTGCTAAAGAAAGAACCACAGTTTTTCCATCTTCTCCAAAAGTTTTCATAGCTCTTTTTACTGCAGGTCGAGACAGACACATGTCGCCTGTGTCCCCTCCAGATAAGGAATAACTGGGTCACAGAGGAAAGCTCTCCTGGCCCACCTTGACTTCTTCCTGGGGACCTCCTGAGTGTCATGCCACGCTAGCTTATGGAGGCTTTGTCTGAATATTCCCAAGATATCTTTCTCCTAAGCCAGTTAAGACATTTTTCCCAGGCCTAATGTGATCCTTCCAGCTGGGGTGCCGTAGTTCCTCTCTCTGCATCTCCGAAGTCTGACGACACACCGTGAAACATGACGAAGGTCACGCCATGCTGGGCTGAGTAAGCAAGTGGATGGTCGGTCTTCAGATGCACTTAGTGTGACAGCTGTGTGTCCATTCTCATTTCAAAGAAACGTCTGCCGTCAAGTCATCTGCCTGTCCTGTTTACAAAGGCAACGCCGTCCACCGTGAGCTATTTTTAAAGGTCTCATGAAGAACCAAATCTGTTCCTGCCTACTAGTTCCTACCTACTGAGGTCAGCCTTGGCTATTTAGGGTACTGCTGACCAAACCACATGGGAAGCTAAATTTAGCAATGAACGGCTGTGTGCAATGGCTTCTATTCCTGCACTCACCCCCAGAGCCCCACTCCTTTTCAAAATATCCGGTGACAAATCGTATCAGTACGAAAACATCCTCCAGTTCAGAGTGAAAGGCAAACTTCCTGCATCACAGTGCAGTTATGCTTCACTGAGTCCTTCAGAAATGTATCTAATTATAAAGAATCCATCATAGAAAAGTGGGGCCGGGGCTGCACCGGCAGAAATGAAATAGCCAGAGAGCTTAACACTGCCACTGAAAGGCACTGCTCACAACCAAGTGGCGACCAAGCGGCCCGAACTGTCCGGAGCTGCCCCTCACCTGCAGGACTTGTTTAGGACAAATCTGTGTTTCAGATTTCAGAACTGCATAGACTTTACTGGTTGAACATCAGTAATCCAAAACTCTAAAATTTTGAATGCTTTAAAGTATTAACAGGGCCAGTGAGATAGCTCATCGACCAAGTGCCTACTTAGCAAAGCACTGGGATCAAGGTTCGATCCCTGGCACCACAAGCTGTGCTGAGCCTGGGCACGGTAGCACACGGCTGTAATCACAGTGCTGGGGAGGCTGAAAACTGGAGGATCACTGCGATTATTAGATCTTGGGTATTCAATATGCAGTAAGTTACTAATAAAAGAACTTACAGTGTTATTTTTTTTAATTGGATGCCTATTTGAAGATCAGTTCTTGGCCACACGAATACGCTCCAGGCCACCACAGCCTGTGATGATGTCTCCGGGAACCCCCGGTCTGCCCCTCACAGTCCTCCACTTGGGAATACCCATCCCCCTCCTTGGGGTTCCTATGACCCTGGAGCACATGTCCATCCCTAGAGGTTGCAGCTACAGAAAGCCAGAACAAGAAATCTTTAAGTAGTAATGCTTTGTTAATAAAATGTATGAATAAGCATTTGCTGAGGGTACAAGACTAAGTCTCTTAACTTCTCAACCCGGGGTCAAGTTTCCCTAAATGTGTTCAATAATAAATATTTCCAACACTGTGGGCTCTATGGTTACTGTTGAAACCTCTCAGCCTTGCCATGAAGAACTGGGAAGCTCCAGCAGACAATATGCAAATCATAAATCAATGAAAAGTAGCCTTGATTTATGGGCACTGACATTTGAATTCCTGTCACCTTTAAGTGTTATGAAATATTATTCCCTGCTAACTTCTTGCAAGCATGTATCAGTGTAGAAACATTTCCTAGCTCCCACAACACACAAACATGGGACCTGGAGAGTGACAGCAGGTGACTTGTAGTTCTGGCCTCCTAAATGGACAGCACTAACCACGACCTCCTTCTCTGAGGGAGAAACTAGATTCTGAACAGCGGAGAGCCCTTCAGAAAGTGGCCACAAGTACTGGTGTCCCACGTTGGAGCAGGTGCCACTGGGCAATCCAGGCTGCTGGACAGCGTGATGGACAGAGGATGAATTGTGAGGCAGCAGCTTGACTCAGAGCTGGCGCAGTCCTGGCTATGCCACTCCCTTCCCAAGGACACGATTAGGAAGAGATGCTATAAATGTAAATAGAGACTGCTGTACAGCATAACGGTTTACTTCTTTCCTCTGAGCTTAAGATTTTCATACCCAAATTCTCAATTTAGTGCACGGCCTTAAACCTAACAGGATATCGCTTATTGGCCTAGTGGCTTTGGGTTATGGAAGTCGTGTTTAGTGTCTTAGCCTGCACAAACAGCTGCATTCAGTGCCGTCTCCAGCTGAGAGTCCTCGAAGCTGCTAAACACCAGGTAAAGGAAAGGAGTCCATCAGAACTGGCTCGGGTGCTGGGTGTCTGCCCTCACCGTGCGGGCAGTGGGGTCGGGGTCGGTGTGCACATCTCGTTCTGGAGTTGGCATCTATATAACCACAGGCATGGCTGAGGACCGGGCATGCTGTGGTCACAGGACCCTGGCCATATCAAGTGACCGTTATCACATCAGAGCCCACAGGAGTTATAAATACCTCCCTGCTGGGCCCCAATCGAAGAACAATTGAGTCATGACAATAGAAATAGCTCCCAGTCCGAAGACCATCTTCCCCTCCTGAGAACTGTGCAGAAATCAACTGCTTCGTGATGGAAAGACGGCCAGAGGCAGTCAGAGGAACGCTTCAAATCTTTCAGGAGATGGAGAAAGAGTCTCAGCTGAGAGAAAAGCCCCCAGAACTGGAGTACCATGCTGCACTGGTCAGAGGAGAGCTGGGCCACGTCCAGCCCCTCATGGACCAGCTCTTCCCGGATGCCAATGTGGTGTTCGAGATCCGTAAGGAGGAGATGGAGTGGCAAGCAGAATCCCCAGCCACCTTCGGGCTATCAGGTACCTCGCTCCTTTAAAGCTGGGTAATGCGCTTTTGGGGGCTGCTAAGGGTCCCAAGTGTGGCTCGGGCTCATCTGCACTGCATTTGAGGAGCACTGGCATGGAAAGGGCGCCTGCAGTAAAGGGAATTTGATCATCGTGGGTCTTGGGTATGGGTTTTTGGTAATGGGCCATGAGAGATACATTTGGAAAGGCAAAGTGACTGGTGAGAAGGGTCCTCCATGCCTCCCACCTCCAAAAAGGCGCCTTAGGTTGGGCGCTGATCCGCCAGCACCTGCACTTGGCAGCCAAGAAGCCAGAGCCAGAGCAGGAGGACAGCCAGGCCTTGGCACGCACCTCCACGCGAGACCCTTCTGTGAATCTGTGATGCCACAGCTCCGAGGGGAGAGCAGACAGTGCCGGCATTCACGGAGGGAGGAACACAGGGCCCTGAGCAGAACCTCCTCCTGGGAGCCAGAGCAGGGCCATTTTTGGGGGGCCAAGCAAGCAGACCCCCAGGATTGCAGCCTTTCCACCTGCCCAGGTGGTGTGGGCTCCCCACCCACCAGAAGATGGTCTGTTGGGATCCACCCCAATTCTGCCAGATGGGGGGATCTGAAAATCATTTACAAGCATCTCCTGTCTCTGATCTGTGAGCTGTGACTTCAAACCATGTTTCTGCTGGTGACAGAACTGGGCCCAGTGTGGGGCTCCTTCGCAGCTGATTCGAGGCTGCCTCCAAAGCCTAGTTATCTGTCTGGCCTGCAGGAAGCCCAGTGGCACCTGCTGGGACATGGGGACATGGGCTGGCCTTACACTGTGGCTGAGCCAGAGGCCCAGCCCGGCCCTTCCCATCAGTTAGCAGGAGACTCAGGAACCCATGAGAGGTGAATGCAGCTGCTGGCAGTGGGCGAGAGGGGCTTTGGAGAAGGCAGTGAATCCGCCTGGTTTCTCAGTAACGTAAATAGAATGGAGGAGCCAAGGCCCTGCAGGAAAAGTTATTGCCATCCATCTGGACCACCTTCACCAGGAGGGGCAGCCCAAACCCACACAGGCCCCACATTTGAGGCCTCCTTGGGCCACCAGGGCTCTGCCAGGGACAGCAGGTTGCCCCACCCCCACTCAGTGGGCAGTGAGCTCCAGGCTGGGCCTTCAGGACAGGGGCAGGCTGGGATTCGCTCCACAAGCAGGTAGGTAATTAAGGAGTAGCCTTTCAGATCCGCTCAGCATGGGCCCCAGGAAGGAGCTGGCCTGCAGAAAGGGTCTCCTTCATAGCTCGTTACAGCCCCGGTATCGATCCCTCCATCGTTATCAGAAGGCCTGGCGCCTGCACCCTGCCCCTTGATGTGTGTTCTCCGGCCCCTCCCCCCATTTCCACCGGCGCCTCTGTCCATTAACAACCTTCCACGGGCTTTTTGAAAGCACCAAACTTTTCAGAGAAGGGAAATGTACAGCACCCGTTCTATTCATCCCTCCAGAAAGCGCAACCCTAGACACGCCTCACACGCCCCTAAGAAGTGCAAAGAAACCGACCAGGATGGCGCTGATCAAAGCAGCCTTGGAAACTCCAGCCATCCCCCGCGGGCTACACTTCCTGGGGGTCTTAGCTTGAGCAGCCTTGGTGCGGTGGGCAGGCCTGTTTGGTCCCTTTGTGTCTCTCTATGATGAGGGTAAGCTTGGGGCTCAAAGCCGCCCCACCCCACGGCCAGCTACCCCATCCAAACCTGGGGAAGGGTTGGATTCTGCACTTAGACTCACTGCGCTGTTAGCTCGTCCAGTCGCACCCCATCCCCCAGCCCACCCGCACCAGGCGAAACGCCTTGCATTCAGCGCCCACACCCCGCACCCCATCACTTGGCCGCCAGCTCCTTCCCAGTGTCCCTCTCTCTTCCCCTCTGCCTGCATCTCTGCGACCCTGTGGGTGTCTCCCTGACCCCATTCTCACGTGTGTCCCCTGAACAGCACCTGTCCCCACTCCGAGAGAATGGTTCCACCCTCCCGTACTCAGAGGTCCCCCGCTTGCTGTCCTCAGTTAACCTTTGCGCCTCCCTGACAGGTCTCTGGACCCTGGAGTACAAGCGGGAGCTCACCACGCCCCTGCGTATCGCGGCGGCCCACGGGCACACTGCCTGCGTGCGACATCTACTAGACCGTGGCGCCGACCCTGATGCCACCCCTGGGGGCCGCGGCGCCCTGCACGAGGCCTGCCTGGGAGCCCACACCGCCTGCGCCCGCCTGCTGCTGCGGCACCGCGCCGACCCCGACCTGGCCAGCGCCGACGGCCTGGCTCCCCTGCACCTGTGCCGCGCGCCGGCCTCGCTCGGGTAAGGAGGCGCTCTGGCCAGACGGGTGCGCGGGGGACCCTGACCCTGGGCCTGAGGCGCCCCGACCTCGGGCTGCACCGGCCGCGGGACCCGGGGTGCGCGGGCTCCCCGACCATCCACCTGCTGCACCGCCCGCCCGCGCGCCCGCCCGCCCGCCCGCCCGCGGGGAGCAGCGCTGATTGCGCGGGCGCCACGCCGGGTAATGAGCGCTCATCACCCCGCGGCCGCGCTGGGGAATGCTAAAAGGCCACTGGCGGGCTGGAGGCTGAAAAATTAGGGTTTTTAATGATAATTTTATGCAGAATAATTGTCGCAGTGTGACATAAATGGTCACAATCTCCTCGGGCGGGGGCTGCAGGGACCGCGGGAAGCGGAGCCATGCGGGCCAAGGGGGCCCAGGGTCGGGGTCGGGCAGGTCCCTGGGTTCCGACGCTCGGCGGGTCCATGGGGGTCTAGTTGGGGTGTCTCTAGGGTTTGGGTCAGGGAGTCCCCAGGGACGGGCCTGGTGGGTCCCTGGGTTCTGGGTTGAGCAGGTTCCCGGTTTGGGGCTGGACGGGTCTCTGGGGTCCGGTTCAGCAGGTCTCCCCGAGTCTGGATCAGTGGGTTTCCCTGGGGTCTGGGTCAGCGGTTCCCCTGCGTCCTGCCCCCGGGGCGGCTGAAGCCTGCTGGCGGCGCGTAGTGGCGCGGGTTCATGCCGGCCTCTCCCTTGCACTGGGTCGCGCTCACACTTCTGCTCTAAAGTTTCCCGGCTCACTTTGGGCCGTAATGGCTCCGCCTCCTTTCTCTGAGGTTTCTAAAAGGCACTTGGAACAGTGCGGCATCACCCTAGCCGTTCCCTCAGCAACTGTCCGAAGTTGCCTGGCTCCCTGAATGCGAGGGCAAGGGCGAGGGGCCGGACCACCACCCCTGAGCTTGGAGTGAGCTCACAAGGGCCCGCAGACACCCCCACCCCACCCCCGCGTTGAGAATGGCTGGCGGAAACAGAGTCTGGCCATGTAGTTCTGAAAAAGCTTCGCCAAGACTGGAATGGCAGAGGGCCACTGGCTTCACCCCGGCAGACACGCCATTTCCCAGTAATTCCTTAAATTTTACGGCGACAGAATGTGCTTTCTTCCACCAGCCCTGCTG